>QANY01002137.1:0-11655 GCA_003255025.1 Datisca glomerata
TTCACACACACTCTCTCATTCTCTCTCTCCCTGTCCCTCTCTCTCTCCAGTTCTACCTCTCGGTCACGCTATCTTTCTCCCCATCTCTCTCCCTCACTCGCTCTTGTTATCTCTCTCTCTCTCCCCATCTCTCTCCCTCTCCCTATCTCTTTGTCTCTCTTCTTCTACCTCTCTCTCTCTCTCTCACTCTCTCTCTATCTCTCTCCCTCTATCTCCATCACCCTCTCTCTGTCTCTCTCTCCCTCTCCCTTGTTTTATCTCTCATTCTCTCTCTCCCGCTCTTACTCTGTCTCTCCCTCTCTCTCTCCCACTCTCTCCCTCTCTCACACTCTCTCTCATTCTCTCTCTCCCTTTCCCGCTTTCTCTTTCTCTCTCTCTCCAGTTCCACCACTCTGTCACTCTCTGTCTCCAGTTCTACCTCTCTGTCATTCTCTCTCCTTACACACTCTTAATCTCTCTATCGCTCCCCATCTCTTTCTCCACATCTCTCTCTCCCTCACTCACTCTTGTTCTTCCTCTCTCTCCCCCTCTCTTTCCCTCTCCCTATCTCTCACTCTCTCTTCTTCTACCTCTCTCTCTCATTCTCCCCCTCACTCTCTCTCATTCTCTCTCTCCCTCTCTCTATATATATATCTCACTCCCTCTCCCTCCCTCTCCTTCACCCTCTCTCTGTCTCTCTCTCTCCCTCTCTCTATCACTCTCCCTCTCTTTCACTCATTCTCTCTATCACTCTCCCTCTCCCTCTCTCTCACACTCCCTCACTCTCCCTGTCTCTCCCTCACTCGATCTCTCTCTCTCACCCTCTCTCACTTCCTCCCTCTCCCACTCTCTTCCTCTCTCCCTCTCTCTCTTATTCTCTCTGTCCCTCTCCCTCTCTCTCTCTCTCCAGTTCTACCTCTTTTCCACTCTCACTTTCTCCCCATCTCTCTCTCCCATACTCTCCCTCTTCCTTTCTCACTCTCCCGATCTCTTTCTCTTTTTCTCTTTCGCTCTCTCTCTCACATACACACTCACACACTCTCTCTCTTATTCACAATGTCACTTAATCTCTGTCACTCTCCATCTCTTTCTCACTCTCTCTCACTCTTTCTCCCTCTCTCTCGTTCTCTCTCTTACTCTCTCTCACTCTCTCTCTCTCCCACTCTCTCATCATCCCTCTCTCTCTCTCTGTCTTTCTCTCACTCGATCTCTCTGTCAATCATTTTCTCTCTCTCGCCCCTCTCTTGTTCTCTCTTTCATTCTCTCTCTCCCTCTCTCACTCTCTCTCCCTCTCCCACTATCTCCCTCTCTCACTCTCTCTCTCCCTCTCCCATTCTCCCTCTCTCACTCTCTCTCTCATTCTCTCTCTCCCTGTCCCTCTCTCTCTCTAGTTCTACCTCTGTCACGCTATCTTTCTCCCCATCTCTCTCTCCCTCACTCACTCTTGTTCTCCCTCTCTCTCCCTCTCCCTTTCTCACTCCCCCTATCTCTTTGTCTCTCTTCTTCTACCTCTCCCTCTCTCACTCTCTCTCTCTATCTCTCTCCCTCTATCTCCCTCACCCTCTCTCTGTCTCTCTCTCCCTCTCTCTTTTTTTGTCTCTCATTCACTCTCTCCCGCTCTCACTCTGTCTCTCTCTCCCTCTCCCACTCTCTCCCCCTCTCACACTCTCTCTCATTCTCTCTCTCCCATTCCCTCTCTCTCTTTCTCTCTCTCCAGTTCTACCTCTCTGTCACTCTCTCTTTCTCCCCATCTCTCTCTCTCCTCACACACTCTTAATCTCTCTCTCACTCTCTCTCTATCACTCTCTCTCTCTCACACACACATACACACTCTGGCTCTCTCTGTCGCCCTCTCTCTTTCTGTCACTCACTCATTCCCTCTCTCTCCCTCTCCCTGTTTCTCTCTCACTTGATCTCTCTCTCTTGTTCTCTATCTCATTCTCTCTCCTTCTCTCACTCCCTCTCTCCCCCTCTCCCACTCTCTCCCTCTCTCAATCACTCTCTCATTCTCTCTCTCCATCTCCCTCTCTCTCTCTCTCCAATTCTACCTCTTTGTTACTCTCTCTTTCTCCCTATCTCTCTCCCTTACTAACTCGTGTTCTTCCTCTCTCTCTCCCCCTCTCTCCCTCTCCCTTTCTCTGCTCTCTATCTCTCACTCTCTCTTCTTCTACCTCTCTCTCTCTCCCACTCTCTCTCTCACTCTCTCTCACTCCCTCTCTCATTCTCTCTATCTTCCCTCTCTCTCTCTATATAAATCTCACACTCTCTCTCCCTCTCCCTCTCTCTCTCTCACTCACTCTCTTATTCTCTCCCTCTGTCTCTCCCTCACTCGATCTCTCTCTCTCACTCTCTCTCTCTTCCTCCCTCTCCCACTGTCTCCCTCTCTCACTCTCTCTCTTATTCTCTTTCTCCCTCTCCCTCTCTCTCTCCAGTTCTACCTCTGTCTCTCCTCTCTCTCTTTCTCCCCATCTCTTTCATTCTTTCTCTCTCCCTCTCTCAATCTCCCTCTCTCTCTTGTTCTCTCTCATTCTCTCTCTCCATCTCTCGCACTCTCTCCCTCTTCCATTCTCTCCCTCTCTCACTCCCTCTCTGTCCCTCTCTCTCACCCTCCCTCTCTGTCCCTCTCTCTCACCCTCCCTCTCTATCTCTCTCATTCTCTGTCTCTCTAACTCGATCTCTCTCTCACTTTCTCTCTCTCTCCCTCTCTCTTGTTCTCTCTCTCATTCTCTCTCCCTCTCATTCTCTCTCCCTCTCTTACTCTCTCTCTCCCTCTCCCACTCTCTCCCTCTCTCACACTCTCTCTCATTCTCTCTCTCCCTCTCCGTCTCTCACTAGATCTCTCTCTCTCACTTTCTCTCTCTACCTCTCTCTTGTTCTCTCTCTTCTTATTTCTTTCCCTCTCTCACTCACCCTTTCTCTCTCTCTCTCTCTCCCCCACTCTCTCCCTCTCTCACTCTCTCTCATTCTCTCTCTCCATGTCCCTCTCTCTCCCTTTCTATATCTCACACACTCTCCATCTCCCTCACACTCTCTCTATCTCTCTCTCCCTCTATCACTCTCCCTCTCTCTCGCTCACTCTCTCTCTCTCTCTCATTTTCTGTCTCACTCTCTCTCATTCTCTCTCTCCCTCTCCCTCTCTCACTAGATTTCTCTCTCTCACTTTCTCTCTCTACCTTTCTCTCTTGTTCTCTCTCTCCTTATTTCTTTCCCTCTCTCACTCTCTCTTTCTCTCTCTCTCTCCCCCATTCTCTCCCTCTCTCACTCTCTCTCATTCTCTCTCTCCATGTCCCTCTCTCTCCCTCTCTCTATATCTCACACTCTCTCTCCCTCACCCTCTATCTGTCTCTCTCTCTCTCCCTCTATCACTCTCCCTCTCTCTCCCTCTCTCACTCTCCCTCTCTCTCCCTCTCTCTCATTTTCTGTCTCACTCTCTCTCACTCCCTCTCTCTCTCTCGTTCTCTCTCTTACTCTCTCTCACTCTCTCACCCTCCCTCTCTCTCACCCTCCCTCTCTCTCTCACTCACACACACTCTCACACACTCTCTCTATGTCACTCTTTCTCTCTCTCTCTCTCGCTCCCTCTCTCCCTCTCCCTCTCGCACTCTCCCTCATTCTCTCCCTCTCACTCTCCCTCACTCTCTCCCTCTCTCCCTCCCTCTCTCTCTATCTCTCACACACTCTTTCTCACTTTCATCCTCTCTCTCTCTCTCTCTCTCTCTCTCCCGTTCTCTATTCCTCTTGCTCCCTCTCTCCACTCACTCTCTGACACTGTCACTCTGTCATTCTCACGCACTCTCTCCCTCTCTCTCTCACACACACATCAAATACACACACTCTCTCTCATTCTCTCTCTCCCTTTCTCACCCTCTCTCTATATCTCGCTCTTTCTCTCCCTCTCTCTATCACACACCCTCTATGTCTCTGTCCCTCTCTCCATAATTCCCCCTTACCCTCTCTCTGTCTCTCTCTCTCACTCACTCGATCTCTCACACTCTTTCTCATTCTAACTTTCTCTCTTTCTCCCTCCCTCTTCTCTTTTCTCTCACTGTCCCTCTCTCTCTCCCCCTCTTTCTCCCTCACGCTCTCTCTGTCTCTCTCTCTCTCCCTCTCTCTATCACTCTCCTCTCTCTCTCACTCTCTCAGTCTCTCAGTCTCTCTCATTCTCTCTCTCACTTTCTCTCTACCTCTCTATCACTCTCACTCTCTCTCTACCTCTCTATCACTCCCTCTCTATTTAGTTCTACCTCTCTGTCACTCTCTCTTTGCCCCCATCTCTCTCTCTCTCTTTTCTCACTCTTAGTCTCTCTCTCCCTCCCTCTCTATCTCCCTCACCCCTATCGCTCTCTCTTGTTCTATCTACCTCTCTCTTTCTCCCTCTCTCTCTATTTCTCTTTCGCTCTATCTCTCACATACACACACACTCACTCTCTCTCTCTTATTCACTCTCTCTCGCTCTCTACCACACTCTCTCTCTCACTCTCCCACTCATTCTCTCTTTCACCCTCTCTCTCCCTATGTCTCTCACACTCGATCTCTCTATCTCATTTTCTCTCTCTCGCCCTCTCTCACACTCTCTCTCATTCTCTCTCTCCCTCTCTTACACTCTCTCTCTCTCCCTCTTCTACAATCTCCCTCTCTCACTCTCTCTCTCTCTCACTCTCTCTCTCCCTGTCCTTCTCTCTCTCTCTCCAGTTCTACCTCTCTGTCACACTCTCTTTCTTCCCATCTCTCTCTCCCTCACTCACTCTTTTTTCCCTCTCTCTCTCCCCCTCTCTCCCTCTCCTTTTCTCACTCTCCCTATCTCTCTGTCCCTATTCTTCTACCTTTCTCTCTCTCTCACGCTCTCTCTCTCTCTCTCACGCTCTCTCTCTCTCACTCTATCTCACACTCTCTCTTTCTCACTCCCTCTCATTCTCTCTCTCACTTTCTCTCATTCCCTCTCTCTGACTTCCCCTGTCTCTCTCACACTCGATCACTCTCTCTCACTATCTCTCTCCCTCTCTCTTGTTCTTCCTCTCTCTCCTCCTCTCTCTCTCCCTTTCTCACTCTTCCCATCTCTCACTTTCTCTTCTTCTACCTCTCTCTCTCTCTCACTCTCTCTCATTCTCTCTCTTCTTGCTCTATAAATATATATATCTCACTCTCTCACTCTCCCTCTCTCACTCACTCACTCACTCTCTTATCCTCTCACTCACACTCTCTCTCATTCCCTCTCTCCGTCTCTCTCACTCTCCTTCTCTCTCCCTGTCTCTCCCTCACTTGATCTCTCTCTCTCACACTCTCTCTTCCTCCCTCTCCCATTGTCTCCCTCTCTCACTCTATCTCTTATTCTCTCTCCCTCTCTCTCTCTCTCTCTCCAGTTCTACCTCTTTGTCACTCTCTCTTTCTCCTCATCTCTTTCTCTCTCCCTCACTCTCCCTCTTCCTTTCTCACTCTCCCAATCTCTCTCTCTCTTCTTCTACCTCTCTCTCTCATTCTTTCTCTCTCTATATATATATATATATCTCACACTCTCTCACCTTCACCCTCTCTCTGTCTCTCTCTCCCTCTCTCTCTCAGTCACTCACCCTCTCATTCTCTCTCTCATTCTCTCTCACTCTCTCTCACTCCATCTGTCTCCGTCTCTCTCACACTCCCTCTCTCTCTCTCTCTCATTCTCCCTCATTCGATCTCTCTCTCTCCCTCTCACTCTTGTTCTCTCTCTCATTCTCTCTCTCCCTCTCTCAATCTCTCTCTCTTTCTTGTTCTCTCTCTCATTCGCTCTCCCTCTCTCACTCTCTCTCCCTCTCCCATTCTCTCCCTCTCTCAATCCCTCTCTCTCTCTCATTCCCTGTCTCTCTAACTCGATCTCTCTCTCACTTTCTCTCTCTTCCTCTCTCTTGTTCTCTCTCATTCTCTCTCCCTCTCCCACTCTCTCCCTCTCTCACACTCTCTCTCATTCTCTCTCCCTCTCCCTTTCTTACTAGATCTCTCTCTCTCACTTTCTCTCTCTACCTCTTTCTCTTATTCTCTCCCCCTCTCACTCTCTCTCTCTCCCCCACTCTCTCCCTCTCTCACTCTCTCTCATTCTCTCTCTCCATGTCCCTCTCTCTCCCTCTTTATATCTCACTCTCTCTCCCTCACCCTCTCTCTGTCTCTCTCTCTCCCTTTATTACTCTCCCTCTCTCTCGCTCACTCACTCGCTCACTCTCTCTCTCTCTCATTTTCTCTCTCACTCCCTCTCTATCTCTCGTTCTCTCTCTTACTCTCTCACTTTCTCACTCTTCCTCTCTCTCACCCTCCCTCTCTCTCTCACTCACACACACTCTCACTCTCTCATTCACTCTATCTCGCTCTCTGTCACTCTTTCTCTCTCTCTCCCACCCTCTCTACCTCTCCCTTTCTCACTCTCCCCCATTCTCTCCCTCTCACTCTCCCTCACTCTCCCTAACTCTCTCCCTCTCTCCCCCCTCTCTATCTATCTCTCACACACTCTTTCTCACTCTCATCCTCTCTCTCTCCCTCTCTCTCCCTCTCTCTCCCGTTCTCTCCCTCTTGCTCCCTCTCTCAACTCACTCTCTGACACTCTCTCTCTCTCATTCTTACACACTCTCTCCCTCTCTCTCCCCCTCTCAGTCACACACACACATACAAATACACACACTCTCTCACATTCTCTCTCTCCCTTTCTCTCCCTCTCTCTATATTTTCCTCTCTCTCTCCCTCTCTATCACTCACCCTCTTTGTCTCTCTCCCTCTCTCCATAACTCCCCCTTACCCTCTCTCTGTCTTTCTCTCTCACTCACTCAATCTCTCACACTCTTTCTCATTCTATCTCTCACTCTTTCTCCCTCCCTCTCTCCCATTTTCTCTAACCCTCCCTCTCTCTCTCTTTCTCTCTCTCCCCCTCTCTTTATCCCTCACGCTCTCTTTGTCTCTCTCTCTCCCTCTCTCTGTCACTCTCCCTCTCTCTCTCACTCTCTCAGTCTCTCACTCTCTCTCACTCCCTCTCTTTCTCTTTCGTTCTCTCTCTCACTCTCTCTCACTCCCTTTCTCACCCTCCCTCTCCCTCTCTCTCTCTTCTTCTCTTTCTCTCACTCTCTCTCTCTCACTTTCTCTCTCCCTCTCTCTATTGTTCTCTCTCACATTCTCTATCTCCCTCTCTTACTCTCTCATTCTCTCCCCCCCCTGTCTCTCTCTTTATTTCTACCTCTCTGTCACTCTCTCTTTGCCCCCATCTCTCTCTCACATTCTCTATCTCCCTCACCCCTATCGCTCTCTCTTGTTCTATCCACCTCTCTCTCTCCCCCTCTCTCTCTTTTTCTTTCACTCTCTCTCTCACATACACACTCACAATCTCTTTCTCTCATTCACTCTGTCATTCAATCTTTGTCACTCTCCATCTCTCACTCACTCTCTCTCGCTCCCTTTCCCTCTCTCTCGTTCTCTCTCCAACTCTCTCTCACTCCCTCTCTCTCCCACTCTCTCACCATCCCCCTCTCTCTCCCTATCTCTCTCTCACTCGATCTCTCCCTCTCTCATTTTCTCTCTCTCACCCTCTCTCTTGTTCTCTCTCTCATTCTCTCTCTCCCTCTCTCACTCTCTCTCTCTCATTCTCTCTCTCCATGTCCCTCCCTCTCTCTAGTTCTACATCCCTGTCACGTTATCTTTCTTCCCATCTCTCTCTCCCTCACTCACTCTTGTTCTCCCTCTCCCACTCTCTCCCTCTCTCACAGTCTCTCTCATTCTCTCTCTCCCTTTCCCTCTTTCTCTTTCTCTCTCTCTCTCTCCAGTTCTACCTCGTTGTCACTCTCTATCTCCAGTTCTACCTCTCTCTCACTCTCTCTTTCTCCCCATCTCTCTCTCCTCACACACTCTTAATCTCTCTCTCGCTCCCCATCTCTTTCTCCCCATCTCTCTCTCCTCACACTTCTTAATCTCTCTCTCGCTCCCCATCTCTTTCTCCCCATCTCTCTCTCTCTCCCTCACTCACTCTTGTTCTTCCTCTCTCTCCCCCTCTCTTTCCCTCTCCCTTTCTCACTCTCCCTATTTCTCACTCTCTCTTCTTCTACCTCTCTCTCTCATTCTTTCTCTCACTCTCTCTCCCTCACCCTCTCTCATTCTCTCTCTCCATCTCTCTATATATCTCACTCCCTCTCCCTCTCTCTCCTTCACCCTCTCTCTGTCTCTCTCTCCCTCTCTCTATCACTCTCCCTCTCTCTCTCACTCACTCTCTCTCCCTCTCTCTATCACTCTCCCTCTCCCTCTCTCTCACACTCCCTCACTCTCCCTGTCTCTCCCTCACTCGATCTCTCTCTCTCACCTTCTCTCACTTCCTCCCTCTCCCACTCTCACCCTCTCTCCCTCACTCTCTTATTCTCTCTCTCCCTCTCCTTCTCTCTCTCTCTCTCTCTCCAGTACTACCTCTTTGCCACTCTCACTTTCTACCCATCTCTCTCTCTCTCCCATACTCTCCCTCTTCCTTTCTCACTCTCCCGATCTCTCTCTCCCGATCTCTCTCTTTCTTTCTCTTTCGCTCTCTTTCTCACATACACACTCACACACTCTCTCTCTTATTCACTCTGTCACTCAATCTCTGTCACTCTCCATCTCTTTCTCACTCTCTCTCACTCCCTCTCCCTCTCTCTCGTTCTCTCTCTTACTCTCTCTCACTCCCTCTCCCTCTCTCTCGTTCTCTCTCTTACTCTCTCTCACTCCCTCTCTCCCACTCTCTCACCATCCCTCTCTCTCTCTCCCTGTCTCTCTCTCACTCGATCTCTCTCTCAATCAATTTCTCTCTCTTGCCCCCTCTCTTGTTCTCTCTCTCATTCTCTCTCCCTCTCTCACTCTTTCTCTCTCCCTCTCCCACTATCTCCCTCTCTCACTCTCTCTCTCCCTCTCCCACTATCTCCCTCTCTCAGTCTCTCTCTCATTCTCTCTCTCCCTGTCCCTCTCTCTCTCCAGTTCTACCTATCTGTCACGCTATCTTTCTCCCCATCTCTCTCTCCCTCACTCATCTCTTGTTTTCCCTCACTCACTCTTGTTCTCCCTCTCTCAATCAATTTTTTCTCTCTCTACCTCTCTCTCTTATTCTCTCCCCATCTCTCTCTCCCTCACTCACTCTTGTCACTCACGCTATCTTTCTCATTCTCTCTCTCTTGTTCTCCCTCTCTGTCACTCTCTGTCTCCAGTTCTACCTCTCTGTCACTCTCTCTTTCTCCCCATCTCTCTCTCTCCTCACACACTCTTAATCTCTCTCGCTCTCTCTTTCTTTCTCTCCCTCGCTCTCTCTCTCTCTCTTTCGCTCTCTCTCTCTCACACCCTAATACTGGCTCTCTCTCACCCTCTCTCTTTCTGTCACTCTCTCTCTGTCTCTCACACTCACTCACTCAATCTCTCACCTTGTCTCTCATTCCATCTCTCACTCTCCCTCCCACCCTCTCTCTCTCCCGCTCTCTCTCACCTTCCCTTTTTCTTTCACACACTCTCTATGTCCCTCACCCACTCTGTCCCTCTCTCGCTCCCTCATCCTCTCTCCGTCTCTCTCTCCCCCTCTCTCTATCACTCTCCCTCTCTCTCTCACTCACTCACTTTCTCACTCTCTTACTCATTCTATCTTTTACTGTCTCACACTCCCTCTCCCTTTCTCATTTTCTCTCACTCTCTATCACTCCCTCTCTCTCCCTCTCTCTCACCTTCCCTCTGTCTCCATCTCACTCAATATCTCACTCTCAGTTTCTCTCTCTCCCTCTCTTAATTGTTCTCACTCTCATTCTCTCTCTCCCTCTTTAACTCTCTCTCTCTATCTCCCTCTCCCACTCTCTCCCTCTCTCACTCTCTATCTCATTCTCCCTCTCCCTTTCTATCTCTCTCTAGTTCCACCTCTCTGTCACTCTCTCTTTTTCCCCATCTCTCTCTCTCCTCACTCACTCTTGTTCTCTCTGTCTCTCCCTTCCCCTTTATCTATCTATCTCCCCCTCCCTCTCTATCCCCCGCACCCCTATCACTCTCTCTTGTTCTATCTACCTCTCTCTCCCGCTCTCTCTCTCTCTCTTTCTCTCTCTCACTCTCTCTATCTCTCTCTCTTTCTCTCTTTCACTCTCTCTATCTCTCTCTCTTTCTCTCTCTCACTTTCTCGCTCTCTCTCTCCTTTCCGCCCTCTCTCTCATATACACACTCCCACTCTCTCTCTCATTCACTCTCTCTCCCTCTTTAACTCTCTCTCTCTATCTCCCTCTCCCACTCTCTCCCTCTCTCTCTATCTCATTCTCCCTCTCCCTTTCTATCTCTCTCTAGTTCCACCTCTCTGTTACTCTCTCTTTNCGTTCTCTCTCTTACTCTCCCCATCTCTCTCTCTCCCTCACTTTCTCACTTCCTTTCTCACTCTCCCGATCTCTCTCTCTCCTTCTACCTCTCTCTCTCCTTCTACCTCTCTCTCTCCTTCTACCTCTCTCTCTCTCACTCTCTCTCTCACTCTCTCTATCATTCTGTCTCTCTCCCTCTCTCTCTATATATAGATATATCTCCCTCTCCCACCTTCACCCTCTCTCAGTCTCTCTCTCTACCTGTCTCTATCACTCTCCCTCTCTCTCACTCACTCACCCTCTCATTCTCTCTCTCATTCTCTCTTTCACTCTCTCTCACTCTCTCTCTCTCCCTCTCCCTTGTTCTCTCTCTCGTTCTCTCTCTCCCTCTCCCACTCTCTCTCCCTCTCCCACTCTCTCCCTCTCTCACTCACTCTCTCATTCTCTCTCTCCCTCACCCTCTCTCTCTCTCTCTCCAGTTCTACCTCTCTGTCACTATCTCACACTCTCTCTTACTCTCTCTCACTCCTTCTTTCTACCTCTATCTCACCCTCCCTCTCCCTCTCTCCCTGTCTCTCTCTCACTCGATTTCTCTCTCACACTTTCTCTCTCTCCCTTTCTCTTCTTTTCCCTCTCTCTCTCTCCTTGTCTCTCTCCCACTCTCTCCCTCTCTCACTCACTCACTCACTCTCTCTCTCTCTCTCTCTCTCTCACATACACACTCTCACTCTCTCTTTCTCTCTCTTATTCACTCTCTCACACTCTCTCACCCTCTCTCTCATTATCTGTCTCTCACCCTCTCTCACCCTCTCTCTCCCTCTCTATCACACACTCTCTCTCTCCCTCACCCTATCTCTGTCTCTCTCTCTCACTTTATCTCACTCTCTCTCCCTCTCTCTCTTTATATATATATCTTACTCACTCTCTCCCTCTCTCCCTGCTTCAGCCTCTCTCTGTCTCTCTTTCTCCCTCTCTCTATCACTCTCCTTCTCTCTCTCACTCACTCACTCTCTCACTCTCTCTTTCTTATTCTCTCTCACTCTCTCAGTCCCTCTCTATCTCGTTCTCTCTCTCATTCTCTCTCTTATTCTCTCTCTCACTCTCTCTCACTCCCTCTCTCTCCCTCGTTCTCTCTGTCACTCTCTCTCATTCCCTCTCTCCCTCTATCTCACTCTCCCTATCTCTCTCCCTGTCTCTCTCTCACTCACTCTAGTCCTTCCTCTCTCTCTCCCCCTCTCTTTCCCTCTCCCTTTATCACTCTCCCTATCTCTCACTCTCTCTTCTTCTACCCCTCTCTCTCTCTCTCATTCTCTCTCTCACAATCTCTCTCCTTCACTCTCTCTCATTCTCTCTCTCCCTCTCTCTATATATATCTCACTCCCTCTCCCTCCCT
>QANY01002153.1:1044-66976 GCA_003255025.1 Datisca glomerata
GGGGAAGTCATTTTTTAGAGTGAGAAAGAGAGGGGTTGGAAAGAGAGGTGATTTTAGAGAGAGGAAGAAGTTATATACTTCTATTATCTTCATCTTCTTCCAATTCTTCTTCTCAAGGTAGCTTAATTGTTTGGTACATTTGTTCATAATATATCTTGTTCATCTCTCTTCTTCATATGAATGTAGTTGATATCTTTTATATTTTTTTTATATACATAAGTGGATGTTCATTCCCTATCATTTCTCATTTAAATCTTAACATTTTAATTTTATGCTTTGATGATTTCTTTACAAATTGAATATTGAGATGTCTTTGCCATCAACTTAATTAATGAGGATGATGATAAAGTTTTGAGGGGTGAAAAAATTAACCAAATGTGAATCAACCCTTTTAATGGGTTGAAAGTGNTGTTAATTAAGAAAAGGATTAATATTTCGTTAGATTAATTAAAAAAACAACGATATCCTTAGTCAAAATTCTCTCAGTCAAAATTTTCATAATTAAAAGGACAACAAATAGGGGAAATCTTGAGATTTTCTCTCTACCTTTTGTAATTTAAACACTAGCGTGAAAGTATTGATATACACAATATTTTCAGAGTCCTATTTTTTCTCTCCTGATTTTTTTATTTTCTTTCTTACAACGTAGTTTTGATAAGTTGAATATCAACTGCGTGCAAAGTTGTATGCTATGATCAACACATCTCCCAAATGTTTTGGGAGAAAGTATTAAGTGTAGAAATTTTTCAAGAATCGAATTCGTGAGAAAGTATTAAGTGTAATTTTTTTTTTCAAAAAATGATTATATATATCAAATTTTTAAATGTTACTTACCTGATCAAACATTCATATTGATTCCCCGTTAGAATTGAGTAATTTAGTCTTGTTCTAAGTTATCTGGCACCCTGATCGTATCATATATTCAACAAATATATCGAATTTAACTGAGAAATAATCACATTGTACTTAATAATAGAACTTCATTGTTAAATTAAACGGAAATATTCACTATACTCTAGTTTAAAAAACACATTTACACCCCCTTTGTTAATTAAGAAAAGGGATTAATATTTCGTTAGATTAATTAAAAAATTTGTCGGTCAAAATTTTCAAAAATCATATCACTACAGGAAAATACATCTACAACGACGGTTGTTCAAGTCAGCGACGACGGTTGGAGAACCGTCGGGATCACCGACGGTTTTGATAACCGTTAGAGGAACGTCGCGATAGAGACTCTAAAGCGGCAGTTATTTTGATAATTCACGACGGTTTACAACTGTCACTAAGTAAAATTTACCGCGACGGTTTTTCGAACCGTCACAAATTGTATATATAACGACGATCCTACAACCATCACGAATGTAAGTAGTCTTATTGCGATGGCTGTAGAACCGTCATGAATTTGTTCTTCGTCCAATTTTTTGCGACGGTTTAGGAGCTGTCGCAAAAACACTGATTTCACATCCTCCTTCCTATTTCTACTAAATCTAAAAAATTCCTGCATACTAGCACAAATTTTAATATGGTATATATTTTCACAATAGTTAGAGTAGTATCATTCTATATACTTACAAAGCACATAATTATAAATGATTAAATCATTATCCAAAACTATAATAGATTATCAATACAAATTATTTAATGAGTTCAAAGAATGAAAATTTGAAATAACAAAATATTTTAGATGGTTACCCTTATCTTTACGAGAGTCTCGCATAAACTTTATAATGAGGAAAAGTTCTAAATAATAATGATTTTAGTAATATCAGTGTTATAAAATTATGAATGACAAGAAAAGATTTAGATCACTACTAGTTTCAAAATCTATAACTTCTTTTGATAAAACAGATAATTATAACTCTCTGTTGAGCTATTGATAATCAGATTCCAAAGACTCCAAATTGAAAGAGAGAAATCATCGGGTAGAAGATAATTAAAGAAAAGGCTACCATTCAAACTTCTTGGTGGAAACTATGACAACGTGAATCAAAATTAATAGTTCAATTTCCCTCCCCATTTTGACTAAAAATCAAAATTTTCCTCCTTATACCTAGTCAGTGTTACTGCTTATATATAGTTTGAAGAACAATATTTTTCCCAACAAAGATTAAGTCTTCTCTTGTGAGTGAGAGTGGGAGTTTCCCATAAAGTTTAGGCTTCTCTTGTGAGATTGAGACTGAGAGTGACAATGAGAGAATAATGAGGAAAAGTTCAAATATTTCTGCCACCGTCAACGGTAACAGAAAATGCGTCGTCCATAGCTTTAATCTTGAAGAACTCAAAGAGATAAGTTTAGAGGCTCTCACTCTTTGTTCTATGAAGTATGCCAAAATCAACGAAGAAGACTTGAGAGCCCTCAATGAGTTGAAAAGCAATCTCCCTGAAAAACCCCAACTCACCCAAAAAATCCAGTCACATAAATCAAACAAGTCCTTGAAAATCAATGAGGTGGTTGAGTCCTTTTACGATCATACCTATAACCCGCCATTAATTCCACCTGTTCCGGTTTTCATGAAAGATTTCATCGGGATTTGCAGTAGACCGTTCGAGAAGCAATTGACGGAGAGCGACGTGAAAAATGATTTAAGTAGACTTCTTCTAAACAAAGAAGACGCCGAAAGTTTTCTTATTCCATTGTTGACGGAAGAAGATACTCTAGAAGGAGGAATTTTGATCACAGTTTACGATTTGCAAGGAAATCAATTCCCGATGAAGTATACAATATGGGCGGATAAGTATTATGTTCTAACACGTGGATGGACGGCGATTTGCAAAGATAAAAACTTGAGTAAGTATCAAGATTTTGTAACTCTTTGGATGTTCCATCATGTTCAGACCTCTAAACTTTGTTTTGTAATTTCTTCTAGAAGGTTGTCGACCATTTCCAAACTTCTCAAGAGGAAGAGGGTTTAACATAGTATATATGAATTAGGGAAGATGGCCAATTTCTTACTTAGTTTTTTAAGAAACATGAAGTACCATTCTATTTGTATGAGTTCTACTTATGTTTATTAGAAATCCACTTTAGTCTTTGTTGAGAAATGTTGGATTTATTGAGAAAATTTTCGCTGCCTGGAAAATAAAGAAAATCAAAAGCATGTTAGCTTTATTATGAAAAAAAAAGAAAAATACAAAATACGCAAGAAAATTTTGGTTCTTCTACCATGCACTACCAGCAACAACAACAATTTCGCAGACTTTTAAAATTCAAATTATTTTCAGATTCATCATAATTAGAAGGACAACAAGTAGGGGGAATCTTGAGGTTTTCTATTTTCCTTTTTGTAATTTAAACACTAGTGAAAATAATGATATACACAATATTTTCAGAGTCCTATTTTTTCTCTCATTTTTTTTTCTTTCTTGCAATACAAGAAAGAAATTTGTTGGACCAAGATTTTGTTAATATTTCGAGTCCTATTTTTTCTCTCCTGGGTTCAAGCTTTCATTTGGACATGTATTACCCTCATTATTTCATAAAATTTATGAAGTGTCCTTCGTAAAATTCAAATTAAATATTAAAAAATAAATAAATTATTAACGACTTTTTTACTTTTTAGACAATAATAATTATATATTTTGAACTATCTATGTACCGCCTTGAATAATTATTTATGTTATTGGTTTTAGATATGTATTATATCATCATTTGTTAATGATGTATTAATATTTTTAATGTAATGATAAGTTGTATGTCTTAAATTTAAAGATAATATTCCTTAATATTTTTGAAATGAAAAGGCACATGAAAAAACTTAAAAAAAATTCAAATGTAATTTTATAAGTTAAAAATTAATAAAAGTACTAGAAGTTGGAGCAACTACATGTTGAATGAAATATATTACGTATTTATGAATTGTATAAACACTTAATGTTGTATATAATTCGTTAGTACTTTTTTACATTTTGAGGTATTATTTTAATTTAAGTTTTACTATATATAGATACCGTATTTTATCTGGTCTAATACATTAAATATACATACTTTGTATTTTGGCTCAAATAATAATCCAAGACTATATGTATAATTTGAAAACTAGTCCAATACTAAAATAAGAAAAGTGGTCCAAGGACTAAAAAAGTAAAAAGTGAAAAAAAAAAACTAAAAGTAAAAAAGGTAAACCTTAATTTTGCCTATAAATAAGGATGATATCTTCACTTGAGTGGGGGTCTCTTTGGAGTGGAGAAAAGGAAGCCATTTTTTTAGAGTGAGAAAGAGAAGAGTTGAAGTGAGAAAGAGAGGTGATTTTAGAGAGAGGAAGAAGTTTTACACTTCTATTATTTTCATCTTCTTCCATTCTTTTTCTTAAGGTAGCTTAAATGTCTTATACATTTGCTCATAATATATTTTGTTCATCTCTCTTCTTCATATTCATGTAGTTGATATCTTTTGTATCTTTTTTTCCATACATAAGTTGATTGTTCATTCTTTATCATTTCTCATACTTTAAATCTGAACCCTTTAATTTCATGCATTGATGATTTCTTTACAAGTTGGATAATGATGTCTTTGTCATCAATTCTATTAATGAGGATGATGATAAAGCTTTTTAGGAGTGAAAAAAATTAACTCAATGTGAATCAACCCTTTAATGGGTTGAAAGTGTACATTTGATGCAAAGATCCCTTAGAATAATTTCTCACACATAACAATGCATAAAATAGAGAGTAAAACCTCTCTACAAGATTATGCAAATATCTAAGTTTTGAAATTTTCAAATTTACTACATGTCTTTTCTTTTTAAAAAATTGTGTTCATTATTTTTGTGACACTTGTTTGAACTAACTATCATCCATGATCATCCCATTTGCTATTTGATTAGCAATGACTAATGAGAGAAGGAAGAAAAAATGGTAATTAGAAAACTAAGTAGTCAAAAAATTAAAAAATGGACATATTTGTGTAAGAAAATCTCTTGTTTCTCATCATTTTTCTTTCAATTTTTTTATCATTTATTTATTTAATATTATTATTATTACTATTATTATTATATCATAATATATTATATTATAAAAAAGTAAACACAGTGGAGATTTTCCTCTGTTGCATGCTAGAAAAGCCACGGTACCGTGGTTTTTTCTTAATTTTTTTTGTTAAAATTTCTTTTTCTTTCTTTTTCTTCCATTTATTACATAGTGTTATTTTTTACTTTATAATTGCATGTATTATTTTTTATGCATATTTTATATAATCTCAATATTTTATGTTTTCTATAATTTGACATCCTATAACTTTATCTGTATTCTTTTACTTCCCTTTTGTTGTAATTATTAACATTTATTTTCTTTACAATATTTATTTATTTAGCATTTTTATATCGTCATGCTTATAATGTGATTCTTGCATTATTCCCTTATTATTAGAGTTAATGTTCATGTATGTGTGGATTATATTTTTTTTTACAATTAGATTTAAATTTTGTTACTTCCATTATTTAATTTTCACTAAACAAAAGCCGACGATGGCCTTTGAGATTTTCGGGATACCAAAAAAATATATATTGGCAAGAGAACTTTTGAAAATTATAAAATATTATTTTTGACAACTTATTCATTTATTTTTGAAAAACATAAGATGACGAAGAAATTTTTATGGTACAAAATCCTATACTAATACAAGAGCTTAATGATCATTAAATTACCTATCTTAGGGTGATTTAATCCTAAAATAACTCCTAATGGTACGAGGTTCTACCATGGAGTTAAGGTAATATTTAGTTATATTTTTGTTTGAAATTTGAATGCTTAGAAAAGTTTAAAAATTAGAGAGATTCTTAATTTTTTTACAAATGAAAGTAGATTTATTTGGTTTGAACTTCTATATTTTTTTTTATCATGGGGGAGGATGGTACAACATGAGGTTTGAACCCTGATCTTGAGGTTAGAAACCTATCATATAATCATGTGGCCTGATCTTCTATATGAGTTAGAAAAAAATTGAAAGTTAGGATGAGAAGGTTCTTTTTTCTTTTCTTTTTTAAAGTAAAGGAGATTTATTGTGGGTTTACCTTCCATATGACTTAGAGAAAAACAAAATTTCCCTCCTTAGACTTTAGCCGGTGTTAGTGCTTATATATAGTTTGAAGGAAAATATTTTTCACATAAAATTTAGTCTTCTCTTGTGAGAGTAAGAGTGACAACGAGAGAATGATAATGAAAAGTTTAAATGCTTCCACCACCGTCAACGGTGGCAAAAAAGGCATCGTCCAGAATCCTTATCCTGAAGAACTCAAAGAGATAAGTTTAGCCGCTCTCACTCTTTGTTCTATAAAATATGTCAAAATCAACGTTGAAAGCCCTCCATTAGTTGAAAAACAATCTCCCTCAAAAATCCCAAATCACCAAGAAAATCCGGTCACAAAAATCAAACAAGTCCCTGAAAATCAATGAGGTGGTTGAGTCTTTTTATGATCATACCTTTAATTCACTTGTTCAAGTTTTCATGAGAGATTTCATTGGTATTTGCAATAGATCGTTCGAGAAGCAATTGACAGAGAGCGATGGGAAAGATGATTTAAGCAGACTTCTTCTCAACAAAGAAGACGTTGAATAGATAAAATTTCACATGACACGTGATAAGATTTAAACCGAAAATTTCATCTAAGAGAAGATTGAGCGAGAACCGTATGATCAACTAGGAGGTTATGAAGAACAGACCAATCAGATGAAAGTACATTGATTACCGACGTGACAATTCAAAGAGAAGCTAATCAAAACCATTAGAATTTGATCTAACAGTCAAGATTTATTTAAATTGTTAATGTTGATAAACTAAATATCAGAGGGATATTTTGTTGATCATATTTTCGTATAGAATTAGATAAGCTGTATCATATTTTATAAAGTCATATAAATATAGGCAAGATGTAACTCCAAAATGACACTCAACAACTCTCAACACCTATAAAAAACAAGATGACCATGCAGCTTGCATTAACCTTGTAAACATTTTCTCCACAATGAAATACTATCAAAGTCTCTTCATGATTTTTTCCCTTTAAGAGCTTCCACGTAAATCACGGTGTCTTAATTCTCTTATTCTCTCTCTAAATTATTTTTTTGATTGTCATATGATGATGTAGGAGATTTACGATCGATTATCAAAGGCTGTGAATTTTTTCTTAAAATTTGGTGCTCTTATTGAGAGTTGAGAGAAAAACTCAAGAAATCTCTTTTCAAAATACTCAAAACCAAACGCTTTTGACAATGGATATGGAAGCAAAAACGGAATCATAAGCATAAAGGGGTATGGAAATGACTACAGAGCCGGAAGCGAAGAACGGAAAATTCATTTATTATATATTCGATCGGTTTATTTCTTTTGTACGATTATTATTATTATTATTAACGAAAAAAATTACTAACCCTATTCGTTGGGGATTGAACTGCCCACGATTGAAGCTTCGGCTACTTCAGCCAATCCAAGAGCAACAAAAACAATTTAAAACAGTCGTCGTATCCACATATTCAGAACCAACGACAACATGGACAGCCTCAAAGAACGGCCAACGCCGACGACGACTAGTCCACGGCTAAAGCATCTTCTAGGTCACTGGAGTTACACCATGGAAGGCTTTCATGCCCACAACTGTCGAGTTCGCGGAGGAGCCGCAAACAACCATCTCTTTTGGTCTGAAATTTATATCTCAGATCTACATCAAAGGAAAAACATTTCAGACCCAAAACTCCCATATATATGTTCAGAAGAGAATTTTCGTTAGTTAAAATCCATTTATGGAAGAAAAAGATCGCCAGAGGCGGACGCACGCACTCCCACGCGCCATCGCCAGTGGCTGACCCCATCTCTACCCGTTTTGAGTATGGCGGGTTGACGTACCCGCTAGTCCAGACAAGTGCTAGCCACAATGGCCCAAGTGAGGGCTCATGAGATGCTAAACAAAACCAACGAAAGAAGCCCAGCGCTCGCGACCCAGAAGGAAAGCACGACCCATTCGCGGCTCCACCTGATGCCGACCCCTAACCCGCTAATGACCCACGAGTGGCCCGTTCCTTGTCACCCTTCAGCCTGCAGCCTATGGGCCAAGCAGTCTTTGGGCCTCTTGTTATCTTCATGACCACTTGACAGCTTTCATTCATGGACTTGCAATGCTTTCATGAATTTTTCAAAATTCAGCCACAACGATACCATATGTTTTCAGACGCACAGGTTGCCTAATGCAACACAAAAGAAGAACATCAAATTGCAAGCTAAGTATTAATTTTTAAATTATTGCTCTGCCTTTTAAATACATATATTATTCGTTAAAAATGAATAATTGCATGAACATATCGTTTAATGTATTGAGAAATATATTTACACAATCGTTCAAACATATTAAGTTAGTAGAAATTAATTCTACGCTAATTGTCTAGGGCATAATTAACTGGCTCTCTATATTTAAATTTTACCATGCTTTAATGCAATTATAGAAATTACATTTATCCTGTTTAGGTCCTTTATCTTGATAAAATTCATAGTTTGACCTCATAATGAATAACGTGAAATTTTCAATATTGTAAACCATATTCAAACCGATATGATGTACGATGAATGGATTTTTTAGTTTTAAATTCTAATTCAAGTTTTGAATTTAAAGCTTATCTCAAGCTTAAAAAAATAAAAGAAAAGAAAAATTTCATGATAGATGAGAAGAAACATAGATTTTGATCCGTGTATTTCCCTTTTATTTATGCAAAAGTTCAAGAAAATAAGAGATAGACGAGCAATGAAACGTAAACGATGACTCGTAAAGTAATTCAATAACTGAAACCAAGAATGAAGGGCATGAAGGGAAAGCGAAAAAATGGCTGACGAGAAGTGGCCAGCGAAATTAAGAGCTTGCAAATGACATTTACAAAAACACATTGAACTCAAAACTAAGTATTCACATTTTTAATTACTTTATTTCTCTTAAATATGAATTTTTTGTCCATTAAAAATGTGAATTTATTATATGATGCTTAATCTAAAAAATTAAGTGCATATGATCATGCTTAATATGTGTTAGCATAAATCACACTTACAAAACTTAGATCGACTAGTATACACATATTGATAGCTCAACCAAATAAACATTAGCAGGACGCTATCTCATAATCGAGCATCATGTAAATAATTACACCAGACCTAAACTGATTTGAGTTTTTAAACATTATCAAACTAGAATATCGTTTCTAAACAGCTGTCACACAAATTACCACAACTTTTACCCCTGAACTGCGAATTGAGTTTCGCAAAATTCTTCATGAAGCTAATTTCTGTATCTTTTAAACAATGTATGATTTTCTATGTAGAAATTTTTCATTCAGTACACATGAAAAACTGAATCTGATTGATATTTAATGGGTTATACATCAAAGACCATCCTGGTAAGTTGATCGAGCGTTAAGTTGGCCGAGTTAAATGTACTATTTTTAGTGTTAACCCTTCAAGTAGTTATTTTTTGTTTGCTCACTTAGCAACCTAAATATTAGTGACTATTTGAAGTTATCAAATAGTTTTTTATGACTACTTTCACTCTCAAGTAGCTTTTTATGACTACTTGAGTTAAGCTTTAACTGGAACTTTTTCAACCGTTCAAATAGTTTTCGCAGAGTGACCGTATGATCTTCCCCTTGACGAGATTTGGCAATCATATCATCAACGTACACTTCGATTTCTTTATGGATCATATCATGAAACAGTGTTGCCATTGCCCGCTGGTAAGTCGCCCCTGCATTCTTTAGGCCAAATGGCATAAGCTTATAACAAAATGTACCCCACAAAGTTATAAAAGTCTTCTTTTCACGGTTTTCAAAAGCCATTTTGATTTGGTTATACCCCGAAAAACCATCCATGAAAGAGAATATTGAATGTCCTGCAGTGTTATCTACTAAGACATCGATATGGGGTGATGGAAAATTATCCTTGGGGTTTGCCCGATTTAAGTCTCTATAATCAACGCACACTCTTACTTTCCATTTTCTTCAGAACTGGGACTATGTTAGAAACTGATTCAAGATATTTTGCTACTTCTAGAAAACCCGCATCTACTTGCTTTTCAACTTCATCTTTGATCTGTACCAGCATGTCTGGTTTCATTTTCCGTAACTTTTATCGCACTGGTTTACTTTCGAGCATAAGTGGCAAATGATGAACCACGACATCAGTGTCTAGACCTGTCATATCTTGATAAGACCATGCAAAGACGTCAATATACTCTTTGAGTAAGTCAATTAATTCTCGGCGGCTTTGGTTTGTCATAGAAGTGCCAATTTGAAATTCTTTCGTCTCTTCTTCCAAACCCAAATTTATCACCTCCGTTAACTCTTGATATGGTTGAGTTATTTTTTATCCTCTTCTAGCATTCTTAACATTTCCGGAGATGGTTCGAAATTATCCTCGTCACTTTCATCTGACTCTACGCTAAGAATGTGATTGTCAAAGTTATTGCTTATGCTCTTATTTTCAAAATCACCATTCTCAAGCTTGAATCAGATTATTGGATGAAAAGAAGGTGAGAAAAAAAATAAACAATGCATGAGTATGAACAGCATTTCAGAAATGGAAAAAGAAGACATTAAAGGAAGAATAAAAAGAACTGGAATTATATTTATCATTAGCAAAAGGAGACGAAACAAGTTTTTAGATTTTCACTCAAAGAGATGACATGAAATAGATGAGAACATAGGCCCATAATAACGAAATTCCTAAGGCATTGGGTAGAATCATTAGAATTTTAGCATGAACACGTTACTCTTGAAAATTCCCGAGAAGCACTGGTAGTTCGGTGACGTCCCAATTGTTAAGCTCATGACCTGAACCGTATCGCGAAACCAAGTCCTATGTACTTGGACTTGATGATTTTCTCAAGATTGCGGATATTGAAAGCTCGACGATATCATCTTCAAGGTCGTACTACTCTACTATAACCGGTTCTTCGAATGAAATTCGCCCACTACTAAAGGATTTAGAAATATAAGGTATGATCGCCATTTCCGTATCGAATTCCCTATTTTCGAGCCTAGCAATCCTCTTTTCTTTCTTTTGAGCTTCCACTCTCCTTTTATCAGTCTTCGTCGGTCTATATCCAAGCCCAAACCTTTGTTCATTCTTGTCTCACTCGATTAACTTATCTATGCCTTAATGCTTACCCCCGAGTCCTTTGCCTGGCTCGTATCCCCCTTTTATCATCAAATTTGCCACCGTCTGAGATGTTTTTGATAGGCTTGATGTTGGAGCGAGTTTCCCACTAACAACAAATGTAGTGTTCGCAATCTCAAATGATCGAAATGAGCACTCCAATGCTTCTTCTGCCGCCTCAACATATGTCATGGTAGCCAGCTGGGATACCAATAAATCTTCTTCCCCATATATACAAATGAGTTTATGATCCATTATAAATTTCAACTTCTGATGTAATGAAGACGGTACTTCCCCAGCAGAGTGAATCCATGGTCGACGTATAAGAAAATTATATGCTGGATTTATGTCCATCACTTGGAAAACAATATTGAATATGCATGGCCCGATTCGAATTTGTATCTCTATGTCTCCAACTACTTCTCTCCGGGTAGCGTCGAATGTTTTTACTATCATCATGCTCGGTCGTATATATGTTGCGTCCACAGTGAGTTTTGCTAGTGTGAATCTTGGCATTACATTTAGAGACGAGCCATTATCAATCAATACTTTTGCAACAACATAATCCCCACATTTCACAGATATATGTAGAGCTCTGGTGTGTCCAGTACCATCGGCAGAGATTTCATCATCTGTGAAAGTGATAAAATTTGGTGCGATAATATTTCCCACAATTTCACTCAACTTCTCCACCTTAATGTTTGACAGACATATGCTTGATTCAAAACCTTCAATAATGCTTGGTGATGTGATTCAGAATTCATAAAGAGTGAATGTAAAAATATGCAAGTAGGTAAGCGATTAAGTTGTTCTATCACCTTTTTTACAGATGATGTATCAGATACGAATTCCAAAATTCTTCCATTCTTTACCCCATATTCAATCCATTCACCAATCACTGTAATGTCAGAGAAGTTGTTTGAAGCATTTCCAATCATCCTATCATAGAATGGAGATCTAAAAGTGTTGATAAACATTGTAGCCATCTCCTTTTCTGACAAGGGGGTACTTGAACAGCTAATTACCTCCACCTTTGCGCATTTTCTTTAAAGCCTTCAGTAGGTTTTTTCTCCATCCTTTGTAGATCCAGACGATCAAGAGCCATGTCTATGTTATACTTGTATTGTCTTAAGAAAACATCAGCTAAATCTTTTCACCTCCGAATATGTCGGTTATCCAATTGGATATACCAGGGAGATGCAGCCCCTGTCAAGCTATCTTGAAAGAAATGAATCAGCAGCTTATCATTATTTGCACAAACAGTCATCTTTCTGCAGTACATAAAAAGGTGACTTCTCGGGCATGTACTAACATCATATTTTTCAAACTCAGGTAGTTTGAATTTGTGTGGGATGGTAACATCTGGGAACAAGCATAATTGGGTGGCATCAATGGTACCATATATATCTGACCTTCAATGACGCACAATCTTTCCTCTAAAAAGTCCAGCTTATCTTTCGACAGCGGGTCTTCGCTTGGTTTAGTAACAGGCCTCTGCCCCTTTGGGTCATCAACATCGGGTACGATGGTTAGCTCATTAGCGAGTTTACCTTGTGGGGTGAAAGCTTGGTTGTGGCAAGGTGCCATTAAGGAAGGATTGTACCCACTTTTCCCTGTCAGCATCATTTCCTCGACACTTGGAAATGGATAGTGATGGATATTTACTGGTGGTGAAGCATGCTGAAACTAGTCGATCTGATGACGTTGACAGGTTGGAGTGAACCCAGGAGGGTAAGGTGGAGTATCTTTTGGCAGTTGATTTTTTTATGATTGAGCCCCTTGCAGATTTTCAAGACAGACTTTTCCCTTACTCGCGGTGAGGATTTCCAAGACTCTTGCCATTTCTCTTTCAGCTCCCTAATTTCTTCTTTCATTTCTTCTCGCGATTGCTCTCTTTCTTGCTCTTCCATGACCTTTACTGAGCTCGCTTTCAATAAGGATGTCGGAGTTGACGGGTTATCTTTGAACAGTTTTATTAATAAATAAAAATAAAACAATGAGATGGTAGATTTTGTTAATGAAGAAGATTAAATAATAATAACAATAATAATAATGAAAGTAAATTTATGCATGAGAAATGATATTGCGCAAAGTGAAAGTCCAAAAGTACTCAATTTCATTCAATTAGTAGAGTCATCCACTACATTTGAGTATGTAGAAGTCAAACTACACTACTCCGCAATATGAGTTTATACCAAATGACCCAAATCTTTGTTGATTTCTTCCAAGAACTTAGACAAGTTCTCCCCATTAGGATGGATGGACAAAACATTTTTTTTTTCAAAAAAGATGCTTGTTCCGCCAAATTGCTCGCTATCACAGCCACGCCTTTAAGCCAATCTATAGCCTGCCCTTATCATTGTCGAATCAAGTCGTGCTCTTGTTGCAGTAATTGGTAATTATATCCCAGTGCGTCGACATTAGCATCATTATTTATTGTCAATTTCTCTGTCACGTTCTGATACGCTCTAACTTGGTGCTCAAGACTTGTAATGACTTTCAATAGTCTTCGCTATCATTTGGTGACTTAGTCTTCCTCACTTTTTGATTCTCTAAATCTTGTAAATTATCAGCAATTCGTCGTAATGAGTCATATTTTTTTTCTAACTCAATGATGTACACATTCTTCTTATCAACAGCCCCTTTAACCTCTTCTAAAACCTCTTGTACAAGCTTATTTTTCTTTTCTAGCTTCATGATTCGATCCTCTTGTTCATAGATTACCATTCGTAAATTCTCAATGTCCTCTGCTGTCCTTCTAATTTTGTTGTTCAGTTTATGAGTGTCAGTTTCCTCTAAGTTTTTTCGCTTCAGATATTCTTGATTCTCAACTTTGTTTCTCAAATCTCTGAGTTGTTTTTTTCGCTTCGATCCTGTGCTGGCAAGAGAAATTTGTCTCGACTGTTAAACGTTTGTTTTCTTCCAAGAGAGCTAAATTCTTTTGACGCTCCTCATATAACTCATCCCGCTCATCGTTTTTAACAATCTCCTGATAAGCTTCTGGTAACTTGTGTGATTGTAAATCCTTAACTGGTAAGGCAATAGTTACTTTGCTTCTACTCTCAAGCCAAGTTTCATACTCATTTGAGCAATTCATGCGATTCTTTTCATTTCGCACTCTTCTCGTTATTTTCCAAGCTTCAATTAGCTGCTGCAAATTTTGTTCAATATCTTGAAAATCATAACTGATCTCAATGTCCTTTACTACATGCGTGGTAGGGATAAACTGTCTCATGTATAGTTGACGGAGCACAATTAGTGAAGCATAACTAGTACAATCCCATGGTCCTGGGAGCGGGACCCATTGATAGTCACCACATTTGTAGATCATCGATGTCAACGGCATCCATTGGGCTTTCTAGATAACATCCTCATCTTTCAACTTTGATAGGTGTGAGAGCCACACCCTTTGTGGGAAACTGCGGATTCCGTTTGGCCATTCCAAATTCTACAATGGGGATTCTCGTCTTCATCCATGGACTTGAAAACTTAACTTGAGAACATTTGAAATCTGGTGGATATCTTAGATGGCTAAGAATCCAAATACACAAAAGAAATGGAGAGCCGATGAACTTCCTTTTTTCAAGCACTCGTATGTGATTTAAGGAACAAAAAGTCTCAGCTAGAATTGAGATAACAGGGTAAACACCATGTTGAACTTGCATGAACATTTTTATCACTTTATCATTCACATAATCTTGTATTTTTGAAAATAACAATGTGCCATATATACACAGAGGATAAAGAGTCATACCCTTATCTTTCTTTTAAGACATTTTAGGTGAGATCTAAGATGTAATCCAGCGACATACACTCATTCCCCCCTTTAACTTTCAACATTTTCTCAATCTCAGATGCATGGACAGTACCCAAGAGATTGGATAAAGCTCTCTTCAATGTGAGCTTTTGTCATAATTATAAACTTTATCCATGTTTTGCAGTGGGACATTCAGTAGGGCTTGATATTCTTCAATTGTAGGAGTAAGATCAATTGTTCCAAAGGTGAAACATCTGTAAAGAGGGTCCAAGAAATGCATTAAAGCCTCAAGAACGGGAGTATTGAGTGTAATATACAGAAGATAAGCGATGCGACCATATTTGCCTCTCATATCTTTTTCAACCTCTCTAAGCTAGTGTGTGAGAACACTATCTTAGTGATTGATGGTAGAAAAACGACATCCTCCTTTTTCAGACAATCTCCTTTTTCATTTATGGTGTTTCATCTGACCATTGGGCTACTGTAACTTGATCTTCTATCACATTTGAAGTAAAAGTCATGATCTCTAAAATATGAATGAAATGAATACTTCTCTACAATCCCTATTACGCAACATGATGCAGGCATGCAAAAAGGAAAGACGAAGTCAGAAGTGAAACAATGAGAAAGAAAAGAAATGTTTAAAGAGTGTAGGACATAATTAAGCTGAATCTCTATTTCTATCAAACATTGGTCATGAGATGGGCTTTAAAAATCAAATGCATGTGTGGTTGGACTCTCAAATCTCTTAATAGGCTCTCAGGTTGTCCTCACTATTATCTGAACGGAGTAACAGGGCCCCCCAAAACGGTATCCTGAAAGGGTCGATCTGGGTGAGAACTTTCGTGAGTCTGCACGGGAACTGTAGTTCCATGAAAGCATTTCAGGCACAGGGCTAGTGTATATCTGTGAAATTAGAAATTATGTAAAGAAATATACTTCGTAAAAAAATGACGCATGTACAACTACAATCACAAATTAGAAAAAAAAACAATGAATCAAATAAACAAACAAGGAACCATACAAAAGGATAGCATATGATGAAATTTTAGCTTGACTCTCTATTGATCTAAAGATGGTTAGACCAATTGTTTGTCCACAGCGGAGTCGCCAAGCTATCGCAACGTGCATGCGATGCGAAGCGGCGATTGAAAAATCATTTAAAAAAAAAAAGAAGTTTGGAGTCGCCACCAATCAATTTAGGGCGTGATTGGTCACCCAATTTTAAAACCAAATATTTTGATCTGCGAAAATTTAAAGTTGGTTCGTGAGTCATTTACGTGTGGGGAAGGTACGAGCACCCCACAATGCCAATTATGAAAAATGGTTACTAAATTTAATCAAATATTATCTAAATTATTATTTTTAAAATAATGTTATAGAAATTCAATTTTGAATGTCTCATTCGGTACATTTTGCATCATAAAAATGAGCAAATAAATGTCCTTCAACGGATGGTACAAAGACCATTAAAAATTATTATTTTTTAATCAAAACATTATTGGAGTTACTCTCAGTATCCTAAAAATAACTCATCACCTTGGTAGCTCGAGAAATTTGGTATCTCAAAAATTTTGAAGTCCGTCATTGGATTATTTTAGTGAAAACTAAATAAAGAAATTAACAAAATTTAAATCAAATTGTTATTGTTTTAATTTACGAGCGTCAATTCTGATGATAAAAAAATAAAATAATAATCGCATACAACCGTGACATATGACAATAATATATAAAAAATAAGAAGAGATAACAACTATAAAAAAATAGAATAATGGAAAGTAATGTTAGAGATGATAAATATGTATGATAAATTTTAAAAAAAAAATATGTAGAGTGGAAATAATGAAACAAGACGTGATAATTAAAAATATATATATAAATAAATTACAACAGGCCAATAATATTTGTTGAAAAAATAGAAAAATAACAAACACAAAATACAAAAATAAAATGTAAAAAACAAACAAAAAAATTTAAAATACAAAAAAAAATAATTTTTTTACAGAGGGTGACATCACACTCTGTCTTTTTTTTAATTTTCATTTTTTTACATATATATGTATATATAATTATTTAATAAGTAAATTAATAATAAATTTTTTATGTGTAAAATAAATTAATTTATGAAAAAATGCTTAATTTCATACATAATTAGTATGAGAATATTTTTTTACTACATGGTCTATTGATTACCAATTTTCATTTCTTCTCCTAATACTAATCAAATAGCAAAATAATNAAATAGCAAAAGAATGATCATGAATTATAATTAATTTAAACAAGTGTCACTAAAAATAAATAAATAATTTTATTTGGGATATAAATATATCATTTTTTAGTTTGGACCACTAGTTCACTAATTACTATTTTTCCTTTCTTTCTTCGTTACTAGGAATGATCATGGATGATAACTAGTTTAAACAAGTGTCACTAAAGAAAATTCATAAAACTTTCAAAATAAAATAATTTTTGTTTGGGATGTAAATATACCATTTTTTTTATTTTGGACCACTTAGTTCACTAATTACCATTTTTCTTTCTCCCTTCATTGCTATGAATTATCATGGATGGTAACTAGTTCAAACAAGTGCTACAAAAAATGGTCAAAAAAAGAGAAGACTTGTAAGAACATAAAAAAATCAAAGCTTAAATATTTGCATAATCTTGTATAGAGGTTTTACTCTCTATTTTATACATTTTTATGTATGACAAATTATCATAGGAGATCTTTTCATCAAATGTACACTTTCAACCCATTAAATGGTTGATTCACATTTAGTTAATTTTATACCCCTCAAAATTTTGTCCTCATTCTCATTGATTGAGTTGATGACAAAAAAATCTCATTATCAAACTTGTAGAGAAATAAACAATATATGAAAATAAAACTTAAGATTAAGGGTAGGAGAAATGACAAAGAATGAGTAAACAAACCTATTTATGAAAGATGAAACAAAGAAATATCAAATACATGAGTATGAAGAATAGAGATGATTAATTAGAATGAACAAATAAATAGTAAGCTAAAACGGAAGAGATTTGAACTATCTTAATAAAAAGAAAATGAGAAGATGGAAGATGAATAGAAATGAAAACTCTCATTCTTTCTCTTTTTCACTATTTTCTTGAAACCTCTCTTTCTCTATCTAAAATCCCTTCTCTTCCTCACTCTCCAAATCTCTCCTTTCAAGTGAAGACCTCCCGTCTATTTATAAACAAACTTAGAGTTTCACTTTTTTAATTTTAGCCTTTTTGCTCCTACTTTTTATTTTTAGTCATTGGACAAATTTTCTTATTTTTTAGGCAACGAGGATATTTTTCAAATCATACACATAGTGTTAGACTAGTATATGTGCAAAAAATAAAATTTATATTTTTAAAGTATTGGACCGGACAAAATACGGTATCTACAAGTTGTTAATGTTGATAAACTAGATCTTAGAGGAATATTTTGTTGATCCTATTTTCAGATAGAATTAGATAAGTTGTATCAGATTCTATAAAAGCCTATAAACAGAGGTAATCTGTGACTCCAAAACGACACTTAACAACTCTCAACACCCATAATAAATAATTGACTATGTAGTTTGCATTAGGCTTGTAAACAATTTCTCTATAATGAAATACTATTAAAGTCTCCCAGTGATTTTTCTTCCTTTAAGAATTTTTCACGTAAATCATGGTGTCTTTATTCTCTCATTCTCTCTAAATTATTAATTTGATTTTTATATCACGATATAGGAAATTCACGACCGACTATCAAAGACCGTGAATTTTTTCCTTTACATAAGTAATACTTGTCCCCAGTTCTAAACAATTTATGGAAGAGCTAGGGATCAGGGTCCTATCCTATTCCACCCAACAAAAGAGATCATGTTAGATTTAGACCGTTGAGTTTAGATCTAATCGATCAAAATCATTTTAATAAAAATGAAAAAAAAAGCAAGGCACTTTTTTTTAAGTTTTGTACTGAATTGATATGAATCGTTGGGTTCTGATATCCATGACCCATTTCGAGGGATTGTTTTAATAAAAAATGAAAAACAAAAAAAGCAAGGCACTATTTTTTAAGTTTTGTACCGAATTGATATGAATCATTAGGTTCTGATATCCATGACCCATTTTGAGGGATAACGCGCCTCATGTTCGGATCCCCAACACGAGCGATCCACTTCCAAGAGTCCAAGAGGTGGCGGATAGCAACAGTTAACAAACTCATTAATGCTCCATCACTCTTACATTTCCTTTACACTTACTCATCAGCCTCATAAAAATATTTCCAAAAGTATAGGCTAATTCAACAAATCACACTTCCCCTTACACCATTTTTTAATAGAGTAGTTCTACAAAGATTAAGAGTGAGACTGGGTTTTAATTAACCAAGGGTTATATCTTCATTATTAGATTATTAACATATAAATAGTGTATTATTTAATGAGTGATAAAACATTAATGTATGATAAGATATATATGTAAAATTTGACAAAAAGAGAAAAGATATATAAAACCTTTTTCGATAGCCAGACTACAATGATGTGAAGCATGTGCATGCTCTAGGTCTACATTTTTACAGTTTAGGGATTGTTTTGATTCTAGATAGGGTGTTTGAGATGTTTCTAATTCGGTTTGGAAGTTTATGATTTATGATTTATGATTTTTTTATCCCCCAATTTTATCCCATCCTGCACTGGGTCCCCAACCTCATCGACTCATCCATGTTCCAGTGAGACGAGAAGGGACGAAAAATTCTTGTCCCACTTGTTGCGAGACAGGATGAAAAAGAGCAAAAAAAAAAAATCATCCGGCTCATCCCATGCACATCCCATAGAGGACTTTTCCCTTGGAGGGTATGGCTATGAGTTCTGTGATGTGGTAGAGAAGATGTGTCTGCAAAGTGGATGAAAATACTATTTCACACAGCGGCATGGGGTGAAATCTAACTCCAACGACTTACTTTGGAGCTAGTTTGAGAGATGGAGAGAAATCCAACTAAGGATATTGTTGTGTTTTTAAATTAAACTGACGAAATATTATAAAGGGGGTCTAAAAATCTTTTTTGAAAATAGAAGGTAAACACTTTTGGTAAAACTACATTAGATGTAGGGTATTTTTCATTTTTCATTTTGTCAATTAAGTCTATTATTTCAAGTCGTAGAAAATTATAAAACACTGATGTACACATAAGTATGAAGATTGAGAATATCGAGGCTTCAAACAACTATTCATAACGTCTCGATCTTGGTTTGAAAAAAGTATATTGGAATATATTGTTAAAACTGTTTGTCACAAAAGATTGAAGAAAAATAAAGTCCGTTGATGAAAAAAGATAGAAGAGTTTTTATAGAGTTCCCCTTTAAAATCTGTTTTAAAGGATTTTAAATGCTATTAAAAAGTTAGAGGAAAACTCAAGCCATGCTTCCACGAGCGGTCATCCGTCCATCACCAGCGATCGTCCGCTCCTTGTTGTATTATCTCAACAGTTATATTTATTAATATCTTATGAACTGGCAATCGACCAGTCATAAACAATGGTTGTCCGTTCCCCGTTGTAATACCCCCAATGGATCTATTTTCTTGGCCTATAAATAGAGGGTCTTTTTAGAGCCTAAATACAACATGAATTGGGCAGAAAACTCATATTATTTGAGAGAATAAGTCTTCATCATATTGTGAGAGTAAAATTTGTGTACATACTCTTTAAGAGAGTTTTGTTTGTAATCTCTTGATCTACAAAATAAAGGTGAGATGCGTAATTATAGCTCGTAGAAGTAATCGGTGAAAGACGTAATTACTACATGTGAAACTAATTGGTTGTGAAGGTTTAATATTCACCCGTGAAGAAGATCATGGTAGTGGATTCTTCAAAGAGGAGCTTTAGAGCGTGGATGTTGGCAAGGAGTGCCGAATCACGTAAAGATCATCATTTTCGATTCTTCTTGCTTTATCCTCTTTACGTTATCGTGCGATTATTTAATCTCTTTATATATTTGCTTACATTGAGCCATTATACTTATTACTAGAGCATATTTATTTTTAAAACTCAAATCATACAACATACACTGACTCTAAGGCTGCCAAACAGATCCAACATTAAATACATTTGTTATTATTACTCAGTTAGAATCTGATATGTTTGAGTGCCAAATAATTTAGAACAATCTAGTACCACTTGCCAAATTAATAAGGTGTAAGGGCGAATCAATATACGTGTTTGATCAGATAAAATATTTTTTTAAACTCCAGTATATCGTATATGTTATAGTAATTTTCCACGAATTCAATTATCATTGGAATTATAATATATGTCTTTAAGCGGTAGTTAGTGGCTTGAGAAATAGATCCCTTTGTTTTAGGTCTAACATGAGGGTATCTGTTCATCAGATGTGAACTGTTCACTCAGATTTAGATGGTTCCGATATATATAAATGGATAAAGCGAACATTTTTTTATGACCATTTTGTTTTCTAGCGGACATCCATCTAAGCAGTCCGTTTTCTAAAACATAAAATGGAACAAACCACCTCCTGTTCCTCCCAAAAGGAGGTGATTCCAGTAGCTTGGTTGCTTGCTAATCATTTGGCTTTCATTAGTATTTGCAAAGCCACTCAATGTATTTTTGACTATTTTACAAATACACCCATCACACAATTTTATAGGATAATTTAATTCTTGCATTTTAAAAGTTTTACCCTCATTTTGCACAAAATCTAGAAGTTTTGACATTGTATTCTATCATTCACCATATTGAAATATTGTAGGAACACCACCTAGATATCTTATAAAGGTGGTGGACTCATGTACTATGCGTCTATGATGTATCTCTCTCTTACTTTTCAGGCGATCAAATCAAGTGACAAAGATTTGAGTGAGTTCTCTGCTTGGAAACACTCTAGGAGATGTAATCTAATAGGATTTAGGCAAAGTTGCACTCCATTAGGAGGATATCCCTTAGTCAATACAGTCACCTTAGATGATATTGATGTGTGGCCTTCCCACCTTGGGAAGGGACTTAGCTTTCCCTTCGAGGGGAAGCTTAGTTGAATGTCGCCTCCATGTCGAACGACTTGAGATATTCTCCACGATTTTCCTAGATTCACAGTCATGATTCACATCATCACTTAATGTATCGCGTCAGCGTGTCCGTTAAACTTAGTTAATTGAGAATGACAGAATGACTATATTGAGACATTAAATAAACTAGCATGACCAAATTGAGACTTTTTACTATGATGGCTAAATTGAAAAATGATATAAACTACGATGGTCAAGATGACCTAAGATGCCCGTCCTTCATCCTATAAACTTCATTCTCCATATTTCCTTAATATCTTTGTTGTTTATTAGGACGATCACTCATCTTTCGATGAACTCCTCATCTATATTATCTTTAAAATGGGCTTAAGGGGAGAAATTTTATTCTTCTTCTTTCTCATCCCAACCTCAAACCATGAAAAGCAGTGTAGCTTTTCTTAAAATAATTATTAATTAGATTGAAATTTATTGTTGTTTCACCAACCTCCCCCGAAACACACTCTCTAATTATAAAAATTTAAGTCATAGGTATCTCTCTTATGCTTATCATAATCTACAGTTAGAGATAGACTCAGCTCACATAAAGAGTTAACCTGAGATAATTTACATTGGAAATATCCTAATTGTACCTAATATCATTGTTTTATTAAGTTTTTATGCCTAATTTTGTGGATTTTACACTATTTTCTTACGCATTTCTTGGTACATAATATCAAGTATGTAAGAGGGAGAGAAGATCTATTAGAACATCTGTTGATGTAAAGTATCTATAGTAACGTTTATGTTCGGGAAATTAATTAGAATAGCTATGTCAATCACATGGATCAAAGTGTATATGTATAATTGAAACCATGCCCCATGCCCGTGCGTGATTTATATTTTTGGGAAAACATGCCGTGACTATTTTTTATTTTTTTCATTTGGGAAAACATACACGATGACTACGCTAACATCGTGCAGTGATCGTGTAGTCTACACGATGTGTACGCTAACGTCGCATAGACTACGTGTATACTACACGATGGCTGCACTGGTATCGTGGAGCCATCGTGTAGTTTATACGATGAGTACACTAGCGTCCGGTAGCTATCGTGTAGACTACAGGATGGCTACACTTGCGTCGTGTAGACTACGTGTATACTACACGATGCCACTGTCACCGTCGTGTATTATATAGTGTAACCATCGTATAGTCTACACGATGCGAGTGTAGCAGTCGTATAGTCTACACGATGCGAGTGTAGCCATAGTGTAGACTACACGATAGCTACACAACGCTAGTGTACCCCAATAATTGACACTTCAAAAATAAAACTTTGAATGATTAAAAAAAAGATAAAACGTCGAAAAAGAACTAGAATAAGGAATTGCTGCCCAAAAATGGGTAAAACCCCATTTTCAAATCTGGTTTGTGGCTAGATATGGTTCAAATCTGTAAAAATAGACAAAAACTCATTTTCAGATCTGAGTTGTCGTCAGATTTTCTGGTTCAGATCTATAAAATTTGGCAAACCCCCATTTTCAGAAAAAAAAAAAAAAACAAATAAATATTCTCAGAAAATTCATGAACATGAAGAAGAAAATAAATAAATATTTTGTTGTTGCATGAAGAAGTAAGAAGATGAACAAGAAAACGAAGAAGTGAAAAAAATGAAAAAAGAAGAAAGAGAAATGAGGTGAAGAGTAAACATATAATTTCATAAATACATTTTGAGTGAAAGTTGGGACATAGGAAGCAAAAATTAATATATGAGTCTATTTCTGTAAAATGATTAGTGTAGGGGTCTAGTTTAACAAAAAATCCTTTTTTTAGAGAGATAAATAGTTAAAAGTAACAAAAAAATTAATCAAGTAAAAATGTAGAATATATGAGTTGGAGAGAAAAAATTATACTTTTAATGGATGATTGTACACTTATGGGTTCCACGCATACCACGTCATCACATAATGTATCGCGTTAGTGTGTCCGTTAAACTTAATTAATAGAGAGTGACAGAATAACTATATTGAGACATAAAATAAACTATGATGGTCAAATTGAGATTTTTTAAACTACGATGATCAAATTGAAAAATAATATAAACGACGACGGTCAAATTGATAATTTTTTCTTTACATAATAACTTTCGCCTTCATTTTTAGGAATCTGTGCATTATCTCTTTGACTTAGGAAAGAGTGTTTTGTCACGTTCTTCAAGCTGGTCTAACATGCTTGTCCTTCATTCTATAAACTTCACTCTCCATATTTCCTTAACATCTTTATTGTTTATTAGGACGATCATACCGGCACCCACACCCACGTCACTGAGACCTGAACACTCATCTTCCGATGAGCTCCTCCTCATCTATATTATTTTTAAAATGGGCTTAAGAGGAGAATTTTTTTAATTATCTTTTCCCCTTATATATTTGTATATTTTTAATATTACCCTTAAAATTTCACATGGTGTTAACTTGTTGATCAACTTTTACACAACTTAATTCATGCACGGGTAAATTTTCACAAATTATAGTGCATGTCAATTCTTTCTTTATTTTTTGCTATAAATTAAATGTGAACTGGATTTAACTCGAAACCTTTCAGAATTGATGACTTAATTAAGCATATATTTGTATTAGTATAAATATAAATTCATTGTCCATCATCTAGGTACAGTGTTTCGAAATTGATGACTTAGTTAAGTATACACATATGTATCCGTTTAGCCGTTTCTATTATCACTTTATCTAAATTATTTTTCAATAAAACATAAATAAATAAACTTGCGAACAAAACATCCAACAGAAATCAACAACTAGAGTTCAGAAAATCAAAGCCTAAAAAAGGAGGAACTAAAAGGACAATATCCTTAGATAGACGCCTTCTTTTAGCACATTCATCAGCAGCTTCATTCTCCCTACGAGGGCAGTGACAGAATTCCAAACCTTGAAAATACCTTCCCATGCTCAGAATATCACCACCCCCCAGACTAGGATCTCCACCCTAGTCGCACCGCCTCCCCCAGACTAGGATCTCCACCCTCAAAACATTTACTATTCTGACACTTCCAAATACGCCACAAGCCGAAGACTAACTAGGCCAAAGGGTCCTCTATCTCAGAAATAGACATTTTAAGAACTGAAACAGCCTCCTCCCAACATTCCACAAAGTATAAACCCATCAAATTTTCAGACCACAAATTAAGAGGACTTACGAACCAAAAATGGAAGCAAACCAACATTTAAAGAATAAATGAACAAGAGTTTCCTCCCTAGATTCACGAAAGGATAGCGAGAAATAATTTGCATACCTCTTTTAACCAGATTAGCTTTGCAAGCAACGAAATTGTTCAAGCATCTCCAAATCAAATCCTTAAGCTTCGGTGGAACATTCAGTTTCCACACACTCTTCCAACGCTTTAAAATCTTTGCACCTGAACTAGATTCCCCCGAACTAGAGCGACCCACCAGCCCATTTCGCCCTAGATGAACTGCTACTTTGTAACCGGCCACACAGAATACTTAAAGAATCAAAGAAATCGCTCTAACATCATCAGAAATAAATAATCTGTTAAGAATACCAAAATCCCAGCCCGCGCCCTCCACCAACAGAAGCTCAGAAACTAAAGAAATATGATCGACCTGAGGAGAAGATGTTTTTGTTTTCTCTTGACATGTAGTAGGTGAATCCAAGTGTAGTACAAGCAATAGATAAATTATGGAACTTACGCAATTGACATGGTAAGAATAAAATGTTCAATTGCGTTTTGCATTTCTTAGCATTCAGAATTTTAATATAATATTTTACAAAATTTATTATATTAGACATTAAAATTTTTTGGTTAAAATTTTTAAAATTTAATGACTAAATTAGCCACTAAAATTGTACATGTAATTGTAGAACATGTTTGGGTAATTTTGTATGGTAGAAATAGAATAGTATATGTATATGTCCAATGACTTGGTCGTTCATGGCACAGATTTTGGCATAGGGATATATTATATAACTCCTACGGAAGAGCAAATTGAAATTTGTTGGATTTAAAGCAAAGATATTTTAAGCCGATTTGTTGCTGATGGTATTCAATTTTGTCTTTTGTCTATTAAATTTAGGAATCTCCAAAAAATTAATTTTATCACGAATTTTAACTTATTATGAAAATAATTTTAAGTAAATTTTTAGAACATTCAACTAAAATGATTTTCGAATATTAAACTATTTATTCAGACACGTGTTATGTCATATTTCCCCACACGTCTCAACACCGACACCTTTCAAATATGTTTTTTAAAAATATTTTAAATAATGAAATATAAAAAGGTATAAAATGATATGAACAATATTCTAATTTGTCACTAAATAAAGAGTGAGAGGTGAAAAAGAAGAAGAAAGAAAGTTAGAGTTTAAATATATTAATCTAAAATAATATACAATCAGATTTTTTATTATCAAAACCCTCAATCTTTAAACTTTTTAAAATTAAAACTCACTCGATCAATCAGCGGCATCTCTGATCAGTATAGTTATTTTAAATTCATCTTCTTTATATGATTGATACTGCAATTAGCTTTTTATGTAAATATCTATTTTACTACTTATAAATATCATTATATATATATATATATATAATTTACCTGCATATTTTTTTTAAAATGACATGTCAGCGTGTCGGTATCATATCGTATTCGTATCGCGTATTAGTATATGTGCTTCTTAGGATATAAGTAAAGCAAAGATATTTTGAGCCAATTTGTTGACAATCTTTCTTATCAAAATTAGGAATCTCCAAAAAACAATTTTATCACGAATTTTAACTTATTATGAAAATGTTCTTTTAGCAATTTTTCGGAACATTCAACTGAAATAATTTTGAAATATTACTATCAATCATGATTTTCAAATATTAAACTATTTATTCAGACATGTGTCGGACGTCCCATGTCACATTCCCGACACGTCTCAACACCTTCCCGACGTGTTTTTTTATAAAATTTTTTAAATGATGAAATATAAAATGGTGTAAAATGAGATGAACAATATTTTAAATTATAAATAAATAAAGGGTAAGGGGTGAAAATAAAAAAAAGTTATGTTTTAAATATATTAATCTAAATAATATACAATCAGATTTTTTATTGTTAAAACTCTCAACCTTTAAACTTACTATAAATAAAACTCACTCGATCAATCAGTAATCGACATCTCCGACTAGTGTAACCATTTTAATTCGTCTTATTTATATGATTGCTACAGTAATTAACTTTTTATGTAAATATCTATTTTACTTACTTACAAATATCATTATATATATACATAAATACACACACATGTAGACACACACACATTTACACGCATATATATATAATGTATTCGCATATCCTACTTTTATTTAAAAATGACGTGGAGTTGTGTCTATATCGTATCATATTCATATCATGTGTCAATATCATATCGTATTCGTATCATATGTCAGTATCTGTATTTCTTAGGATATAAGTAAAGTAAAGATATTTTGAGCCAATTTGTTGCTGCTGGTATCCAATTTTTTTCTATCAAATTTAGGAATCTCCAGGAAAACAATTTTATGATGAATTTTAACTTATTATGAAAATGGGTTTTTAGCAAATTTTCAGAATATTCAACTAACATAATTTAGAAAATTACTATCAACCATGGTTTTCAAATATTAAACTATTTATTTGGATAAAGTATGACAACTTGTGATAAAACAGTAAACTATGACAACTTGGACTCTTGGAGTGATAGATGATATGGATTGGTAGTTATGTTTTCTTTTAGATTTTCTCTTATATAATCGAAATTAAATTGGCTAATTTTTTTTCTGAATTAGTCAAAGTTGACCCATCTTGCTTATCTACATCAGCATGGCTGTTTGGTTGAAATTCCTATTCCCCATTCCTTATTTCATGGATATTGGATATCTCTTTTATAGTCTATCTCCTTTATAATTATTTATTTAAGAAATCTTTGCATATACACCATTTTCATGATACTAAGTTAAAAAATTATCCAAGAGAAATAGTAATAAATAAATTATCATTTTTTAATTGGTGCGATTTAAAAAATTATTAGTTATCTAAAATAAATTTTCAATTTCTATAAAGAATAGACATAATTATTGATTTTAATCTAAACGATCCAGATCAAATTAAATCATCTTCCGCTAACAGAAGGTGATCCAGTTCTCTAAATAACTCAAACCCAACATCCTAATTATACGGACAATAAAGACTTAAGACTTAACTGTATATGCTAATCCAAATCAACTTTGGTTATAAAAACATGACCTATTTTTTCTCATGTTTATCTCGCAAAAGGATAATGTTAAGTTGTTTGTTAGAGAGGATTTGAGCTTTGAAGTGTTCATTAGTTGTAAGAAGACAAAAAAGGAAAAGAAAAAACAGCTAATTATAATATTAAATTAGTTACAACTAGGATAAGGATGCTCTGTAATTGGCTAATTAAACATAAAAAATTATCAAATTAATTTGTCCGATCAAATTTGAATAATCATGATTATTTGATCTAAACTGTCTAAATTTAGTCAGATGATCTGTACAGTTAAAATATAATTGAGTAATTAATATGAGAGAATCTCGATTCATGATTAAAATAAACAAACTAAAAAAAGAAAATAAGAAAATAAAATTAGGCCCCGGATACAATATTTATATAACACTCAAACTGGTCAATAACTCAATTAAAAAACAAAAGGAGTCCTTTTCTCATTATAATTTTCTATCCTTCTGTCTATTTGTTGAAAACTAAGTAATTTAAATTGATTGAATACTGGCTTTCCATTGATCTTTGTTTCTTCTGAGTATGACCTCATTTGGTTGACTCTGGCCTTTGAAACCTCTGCTATACTGTCATATAGTGGTACTTTTCTTCGGTGATTTTGCAGAGAAGCCATAGATACCCAAATCAGAGGTACTTTTTAGAGAGATAAAGAGAGGGAAAATGGCAGGTGGGGGATTTGTTGACGGAGGGCCACTAAAGAGGGCTCATCTCTATGAGTATAAGATTACTTGGTATTTTATCACTGCTTGCATTGTTGCGGCTCTTGGAGGTTCTCTTTTTGGGTATGATCTTGGGGTTTCAGGTCAGTTTTCGTCTTCTTTTGATTTGGGTTTTGTTCGATTTTCTCTCTCTTTGTTTGGAATATGAGAAAATTAGAAAAGAAAATCCGGAAATCTGGGTTTTAGAACAGAATCTGAAATTGCAGTGAAGATGCTTAAATACCCACTTAAATTTAAATTTCTTCTTCTTCTTCCTCATCCCAACCTCAAACCATGAACAGCAGTGTAGCTTTTCTTAAAATAATTATTAATTAGATTGAAATTTATCGTTGTTTCACCAACCTCCCACCGAAACACACTCTCTTATTAAAAAAAATTAAGTCATACGTATCTCTCTTATGCTTATAATAATCTGCAGTTAGAGATCGACTCAGCTCACAGAAAGAGTTACCTGAGATAATTTACATTGGAAATATCCTAATTGTACCTAATATCATTGTTTTATTAAGTTTTTATGCCTAATTTTGTGGATTTTACACTATTTTCTTACGCATTTCTTGGTACATAATATCAAGTATGTAAGAGCGAGAGAAGATCCTATTAGAACATCTGTTGGTGTAAAGTATCTATGGTAACGTTTATGTTTGGGGATATTAACTAGAATAGCTATGTCAATCACATGGATCGAAGTATATATATATATATATATATATATATATACACACACACACACAATTGAAACTATGCCCCATGCACGTGCGTGATTTTTATTTTTGAGAAAACATGCCGTGACTGTTTTTTATTTTTTTATACTTGTGATCGTTTTTTATGATTTTTTGTAATTTAATTTCAAGATTTCCAAACTCCTTTGTTCTATTTCATTAAAACCTCATTAAGAAATGAAATTAACTTCTGAAGCTAATATCATCAGGTGGAGTAACTTCCATGGATGACTTCCTCAAGGAATTCTTCCCGAAAGTATACAGAAGGAAGCAATTACATCTCAAAGAAACAGATTACTGTAAATATGACAACCAGATCCTCACCCTGTTTACCTCCTCTCTATACTTTGCCGGCCTTATCTCCACATTCGCAGCATCCTACGTAACCCGGAACAAGGGTAGAAAAGCCAGCATCATTGTTGGATCAATCAGCTTCTTTTTAGGAGCAGTTCTTAATGCAGCTGCGGTGAACATAGGAATGCTGATCATCGGTCGAATCATGCTCGGTGTAGGTATTGGATTTGGAAACCAGGCAGTTCCCTTGTATCTATCAGAAATGGCACCTGCGAAAATCCGAGGAGCGGTTAACCAACTGTTCCAACTGACGACATGTCTTGGAATCCTGATAGCGAACTTGATAAACTACGGAACGGAAAAGATTCATCCATGGGGATGGAGGCTATCGCTCGGTTTAGCTACAGTTCCAGCTACTCTAATGTTCGTTGGGGGCCTTTTCCTTCCAGAGACGCCTAATAGTCTTGTAGAGCAAGGCCGGTTAGAGGAAGGACGAAAAGTACTGGAGAAAGTTCGAGGAACGACGAATGTCGATGCTGAATTTGCTGATCTAATTGATGCAAGCAATGCAGCACGAGCGATAAAGCATCCGTTCAAAAATCTTTTTGAACGAAAAAACCGGCCACAGTTGATAATCGGAGCACTGGGAATCCCGGCGTTTCAGCAGCTTACTGGAATGAATTCTATTCTTTTCTATGCCCCTGTTATATTTCAGAGCTTGGGTTTTGGTTCAGATGCATCTCTATATTCATCCGTGTTTACCAGTGGGGCACTTGTGCTTGCTACATTCATTTCAATGACATTAGTTGACAAGTTTGGCAGGAGAGCCTTCTTTCTTGAAGCTGGGACTGAAATGATCTGTTACATGGTAACATAAAAATTTTCACTCTTTCTCTATCCTCCCAGTATATTAGTGTTACGGTAACATAGAGATTTCTTTTTTATTGGAATGCTAGTTTTCTTTACGAGTACGACTCCACGAAAAAATGCTAGCTATTCAAAGAACCCTGCATAATTATGACTTATGAGATGTTTCTGATTTGCAGATAGCTGTGGCTGTAACTCTGGCATTAAAGTTTGGACAAGGAGAAGAACTTCCGAAAGGAATCGGCATCTTCCTCGTCGTAGTGATATGCCTATTTGTGTTGGCTTATGGAAGGTCATGGGGTCCTTTGGGGTGGCTAGTTCCAAGTGAGCTCTTTCCCTTGGAGACAAGATCAGCTGGCCAGAGTGTAGTTGTCTGTGTCAACCTCCTGTTCACCGCTCTTATTGCGCAGTGTTTCCTCGCGTCGCTTTGTCATCTCCAGTACGGGATTTTCCTTCTCTTTGGTGGGTTGATTCTCATTATGAGTACCTTCATCTTCTTCCTTCTGCCTGAAACAAAACAAGTTCCGATTGAGGAAATATACTTGCTCTGGCAAAATCATTGGTTCTGGAAGAGATATGTTGGAGGAGTGGAGGTGGATGGATTCAATGGGAAGCCCGGGGAGGTTGATAGTCGGCCGGGATCACGAGTTTGAAGTGACTAAGAACACAAAAGATTTATTAAGATTATTGTTTTTTTCTGAATTTCACTTTCTTCACAAATAATTTGAAGTTAAATCCGAGTTTTAGATTTCCATTATGTTTTTACTTTATTTATGTCTATTTTTTTGGGGTAAAAAAACGCAACTCTTTTCTTTCAGTACAATTCTTGAATATCAGGTCCATCATCATCCAATCCTTCAAGTATGAGATTTGTAGTTTTCAAATATGAAACAGAAAATATCAAAGAGAAAATAATGATGTTAAAGAAGAATGCCAAACCCAAATTTACTGGTGGCATAAGAACCAAACCAGTAAGCCGAAAGTACGAATATGGAGGACAATGAAAGTGATACATATAAGAAAGATGGGTAACAGCAAGAACACATCTTGTAACAATACTTACATCTTCAGTTTAAATATGGAAGACAATGAAATTCAATGAATTTCCTTCATATTCCAATTTAAATCTTCAGTTTCTCAGACTTTTGTTTTGTCAGTCGCAACCAGTTTCTCAGACTTTTAACGATGCTTACATATCCATTATATGGTGCCTCAAGCAGACCCAGGTGGAATATAGATTGGGCAAAACACAAAAACAACCAGATTTTTTATACGACATCCTCCATTCTTTTCACAAAAGCAACAAGCTTCATGATCACAACATCATTATCCTAATTCCTAGAGCGAGAGAGAGAGAGAGAGAGAGTTAGGGTTTTCTATTAGCTTGTTTCAAACACATCGCTGGGAGGATGTGTTTTCTACGGCAAGGCTCTCTGCATGGCGATTGGCGGGCAAGGAGCTGAAAGGGAATGGAGCAGGGGTGCTCTTTCTCTTTCTGAAAATGAAACAACGTCGTTTCAACCAGAACTCTGTTTAACTATTTTAGTGGCTTAAACGTAATAAACCGAAAGAACAAGGGAAGTGAAGTAGTATTTCTAATTTTTCTATTTACTGAACACAGTCACCGACAGTAGCAATGGTTAAGAAGCTTGAAATGCTACTTCTCGGATTGATATTCAGAGCTTCAACAGATGGAAAGGTATCCGTAATAGTTTAAATTCGATTTCTTTTCCCTTTCATGCTATATCCCTTTTCTTTCTCGGTATCCATTTTTTTACTGGTTTTTTCTTTTCAATATAGCCTTCGCTGCTCAATATTCCGAATGAAAGCCATATCTGCATGCTTCTGATTTTCTCATGTCCCTATTCTCTTGATAGAAGCTGTTTCCAGGAGAATAATTTGTCAAAAAGATAATAAGGATGTAGATTTTAATAAAGTCAACGAGATATATTCAAAATCATAGATAGTCCGTTTCTTTTTCCCTTTTCGGATCAGTTGTGCTGTAAAGTTTACATTCTTTGGTTTGATAAATGTGATTATCTTCAAAAAATATTTGTATAATGTAAGCTCATTTGAATCTTCTTGGCCTGTATTTTCTGTTTGTTTCCATGAAGATTGCAGTTATATTGACAAATGAATGCTTATCTAGGGCATAGATGCATAACAAACTTCACGGTTCATTCAAAGCTATTTGGAGTTATTGATTGATAATATCAAATTCTTTAATGGGTATTTATCTTCTGGCCCAAATGTTCCATCACGTAGAGATCCGGAGACTGCTGGTTATCATTATCATCTCTTTAGTAGCCATTCTCGCTGTTTTCCAGTGTTTTTTGTATCCATATTCAAACACACTTTCCCTATCATCTGCTAATCAAGCCTCAGAGGTTATGGTGATTCAAAATGTCATTGGTCTAAACAATTCAGGGTTTCTTATCACTTATGCTAGTGATAGAAAACTATTTGTTAATGATTCCAAAACAAAAGAAAGAGATGAAGGCTGTGAGTTTACGCGTGGGGAGTGCTTGGCATTTGATCAGAGTCCGAGAATGAAATATGATGAAGCTAATGGAAGCAATGAATCAAAAGAGAGTGAAACTAGAAGTGTAATCGATATAGTGTTGATTGGAACTGATGAAACTTCAAGAAAGAGCATAGAAAATCTCGACCCGAGACCTTCTGACTCATTCTTTACTCCAAACATATCGTCAGTGCCAGAAAAGGAAACACGGTCAAATGATGTGAATACTGATGTGGTGCGAATTATGCCGGTCATCACGAAAGACAATGTTGCAAAGCGTAAGACGTTGAGGAGGTCAAAGTCATCAACTGTGCAACCTACGTCAATCTCCCAAATGAATTCAATATTGTTTCAGAGTCTTCGATCTCCTCTTTCCAAGGTATGGATCTAAGTATTTTTATAACTTGAGCAAACGATAGATCTATAGATATTATAAATTGTCACTTACATGTTAATTTATTGGTAGTAGAGGCCAAGGTCATCTTCACAACGTGATCGTGAACTTGTAAATGCAAAACTGGAGATTGAGAACGCTCCTGCAGTAAGGAACCATCCAGGACTTACCGCCTCTATTTTTCGAAATGTCTCCATGTTTATGAGGTAAGTAGGTAACCCTGTGAAAAAATCAAAAAACTTATACCCATAGTAGCTATAGTATACTACTGCGGTTATAGTACTTCTGTTTGTATTTTAATGTATTTCAAGCTAAGAATCTAAAATATGTGCTGCTTAAAAGAGAGGTCAACACATTCTCTCAGAAGATAGAGGAAATGACCCTTCTGCATTTTTCTCAATTGAACATGAATTACATCTTGGAGCTTAAGTAAATGAAAAACAAAGTCTTGAAGATGTAGTTGAAAGATATAGATCAATGTTGGGTTGACTGTGTTCCATTTGGTTATGGGAAATTTTCTTTGGCTTGAGATAACCTACTTTCACCTAATTATTTTCGGTATTACAGTACATTTACAGTTGCTAAGCTCGCTCAAGAGTTATGTAGTTCAACTCCTGTAATTCGATTTTCACGATAAAATTTTCTTCTATTAACAAAATAAATAGTTTTCATCGTTCTACTATCTTAAATTAATTCGACCAGGCCGAAAGTTTTTATTTTCTATGTCCATTTGCAGGAGTTATGAGCTGATGGAACACATTTTCAAAGTCTATATCTATAAAGAAGGAGAAAAGCCGATATTCCATCAGCCGATAATGCGAGGAATTTATGCCTCCGAAGGATGGTTTATGAAATTGATAGAGAGAAATAAAAATTTCGTCGTTCGGGACCCGAAAAAGGCTCACTTGTTTTACTTACCCTTCAGCTCACAAATGCTAAGGATTGCACTTTCTGAACAGAACAACTTCCACACTCAAAAAGATCTCGAGAATCATCTGAGAAACTTCGTTGACTCTATCGGGAGAAAATATCGTTTCTGGAACAGAACCGGAGGATCAGATCATTTTCTTGTCGCATGTCATGACTGGGTATCAATCTTTTCCTTAATTAAATTAATCTCTAATTCTATTACCATCTGCCGGATGAAAATTGCTTGTGTAATTTTCTTCCTTTGTTAGGATTTGGAGTACTAAAGTCGTGTTATTATGATCCTATGATCCCACACGCCGTAATTTGTAAGAAATTCAGCTAAAGATAATAGAATACCCGTTTAATTGTTCCATTTCTTTTAGTTTTTATTTCGTTATATAAATTTTAGTGAGCAAAGTGGTGATTCTTAAAAAGTCAATTGGATTCATAGTGATAGAAGTAGTGACTGGAGGCTTTCCAATTTAGAAGCTGAGATTTGTTTTAAGCTTAATGAAGTTATTGTCTTTTGATTAGTTGGGTTAGTAGAAATTGTAATTCTGTTGCTAATGCTATAACAAACTATAACAATGGTCAGGGTGGATTTAGTTTAATTTCTCTCCTAATCATATTTCTAGCTTGATTGAAAGTGAAAAAGTCATTGTGAGGTGTAGAAGAATTCCACCCTGGTTGCTTGTTTGAGATTTGTTGATTAATGCATGTCTGACTTTGTGAAAACAAAAGGTAGTGAATCGAAATTTTCAAAATGAAGTTTTCACAAGTGGGTTTTCTTCACGATATTACTACTGTATAATAGGACATTATGATCTGCAATTTGATCATTTGATCAGATTCGCAAGACCTCTCCATGACCTTAGATAGAATCTTGATTCTAATGACCATTGTTTAACAATAACCTGAATGAAATAATTTGTCTTTTTCTGTCCCGATCGTATGTTTTGTCTTCTCCCATTATGCTTTTGCAGTCTTATGATGCGAAATCCACCTGCAGGCCTCACGACTCACAAGGCAATATATGAAAAACTGCATCAGATCTCTCTGCAATGCAAATGTCGCTAGAGGCTTCAAAATAGGCAAAGACACTAGCCTTCCGGTGACATATATACGTTCATCGGAAAACCCCACAAGAGATATCGGAGGGAAACGTCCTTCAGAAAGAACAACATTGGCCTTTTTTGCCGGAAGCTTACATGGCTATCTCCGGCCCATCCTGCTCGATTACTGGGAAAACAAAGAACCCGACATGAAGATTTTTGGTCCAATGCTACATGACATTGAAGGGAAGAGAATCTACATGGAGCACATGAAGAACAGCAAGTACTGCATATGTGCTAGGGGTTATGAAGTGCACACGCCTCGTGTGGTTGAGGCCATTTTCTACGAGTGTATTCCGGTCATATTATCGGATAACTACGTTCCTCCTTTCTTTGAGGTGTTGAATTGGGAGTCGTTCTCGGTGTTTGTTCAAGAGAAGGATATTCCGAATATGAGAAACATTCTGCTTTCGATCCCGGAAGAGAAGTACCTGGAGATGCATGGGAGAGTGAAAATGGTGCAGAAGCATTTTGTGTGGCATAAAAATCCTGTAAGGTATGATGTATTCCATATGGTTCTTCACTCTGTATGGTACAATAGAGTTTTTCAGACTCAAATCAAATAAGGATGTGAGAAGATAGAGTTAAGATTCTGGAATTGAAAAAAAAGGGGAAGAAGAAGGGGAAGGAGAGGTTAAAACATAGAATACAGAAACAGAGGAAATAATGTAGATATACGGAAACGGATCCCTATCCCCCAGTAATGGGGATCTAAAATGAGAGGATCTGTTCAGCATATCTAGGTCATTGACTGAGAAGAACGTCCCCGATAAAGTCAGACCTGGGCCATCCTTTTTCGAACAACGGTCCAGATAGAACATACTAACACTCTCCTGTTCAGCTGAACTGGAGCGGCTGTTCTGTAGATATGCAGATAAATACCCTGTTCTGTAGATATGCAGATAAACACCCATTTTATGCCGTCATTTTGCAAACTAAGTTCATAAAGATTGGTGAAATCGCTTTGACTTGTCACAATCATGCTTCACTGATTTTGCACATTCGAAGATTAACTTATTGATTCATTTCTAAGCGTTTGGAAGCGCTTTTGTTTTGACAAATACTCTTACCTGCTTCAAAACATATTTCTTTATCTTTATAAGTATATGTTAACGAACATTCCAATAGAAACGTGTCCAAACTAACCCGTATTATAAAGCGTATTAGTTGTTTTCCGCGAGGTATCGCTTTAATAATGTTGTTAAGATTGCAAGCATATTGCGTTCATATAAACTTTGAGAAAAAAATATTCAGCTTCGATGGTGTTTTGAGCTTCTTTACTTTCAGCTTTCATGGTGTTTGAGAAGGGAACGTCTACCATAAAGAATAAAGAACACACCCCTTTCCCAATATCCATTCAACAATATGTTGCAGCTTGATATGAATAAACAACTGTCAAGTGATAGATAATTTATTAGCTACACAGACCCAATTGTCTTCTTTATTACCCAATTGATCATTGGGTCTATTAAAAATTTATTGATTAATAAAGAGAGACTGTGCTGGGAGGATTCCTCTGAAAAAATAAAATTCAGACTATAGTTTTTTTTAATGAATATGATATATTTATAAGTAAAAAGATTAAGTTATCCTCGTAAAAAATAAAATTCAGACTCTATAGTTTATTTAATGAAATATGATCAATTTTATAAGTAAAAAGGATTAAGTTATTCTCGTGTCAGACTCTAATCTTGTAAAGCAAAAAATTCATTGTCTTTGATACTTGGACGTGAATTTTCTACATCATAATATAAAAAAAAAAAAAAAATTTAAAGAGAAAATAACAACACAATGATTTACGTGGAAAATTTTTAAAGAAAAGAAAAATCACGGAAAAACTTTAATAGTATTTTATTATGGAGAAATGGTTTATAAGGCTAACGCAAGTTACATAGTTAGCTTATTTCTTATGGGTGTTGAGGGTTGTTCTCTTCATTTTTGGACTTACATATTGCCTCTATTTTTAGACTTTCATATAATCTGATACAACTTATTTAATTCTATTTAAAAATAAGATCAACAAAATATTTTTCTGAGATCTAGTTTATCAACATTGACAACTTAAGTAAATATTGATCGTTTGATCAATCTAATGGTCTTGATTAGCTTCCTTTTAGATTGTCACGTTGGCAATCTATATACTTTCGTCTGATTGATCTGTTCTTCATAACCGTCTTGGTGATCTTACGGTTCTCGCTCTATATTCTCTTCGATGAAATATTTGGTCTAGATCTTATCACGTGCCGTGTGAATTTTTACCTGTACAGGTATAGCAAAAACTTTCTATTATATTCTGATATAGCATTTTTATTTTAAGATTAACAGTTGCTAGAACGTAATTTAGTAGAATTTTTTTGTTAGATCACAGTCTAACAAATATCAAATTTAACAAAAAAAATTAAAATTAAAATGATAACTCAGGCTTTTTCCATGAAAAAAAACATTTTTTTTTCGCTGACATCTATCCATGAAAATTTCTTGTTAATCAACTTGTTACCCTATTTATTTTAAATAAGAAAAGTAGGAATTGCTTCAAGACAAAATGATAATATGGCCGATGAAGGAAGAAAATCATATCTTGATACAAATCATTTGTCTTGAAAGGCAATAATAGACTCTTTTATAATTATAAGAAAAGATTCTATGGGCATTGTGAAATAATATGATTTTTTAGAGGGTAATATTACACCAATAATGTAATTTGTTTTATTACACAACCATTCTTACTAGTTTCAAAATATACATGAATATTTCTTTTAGTTTCATTTTACCTAAAAATAAGTCTATTCAATTTTTTTTGTTAAAATACTCTCACCACTTGCATTATTTAGTTAGGAAGTCATATTATTAAGCAGTGATATATACAAGGTATAGTATGTAAGTAATTAAAATTGAAAATATAACAAGTAATAGAGACCTACCCATATGACTTTCTAAGAAAAAACAAGTTGCAATTGTACTTTGAAAAAAAATACTTTATGAATTTATTTATAGGTCAAATGAAATTAGAGAGAATGTTTATATAAATAAGGCAAACTAAGGTTGATGTAATTTATCATTTTTTATGTTTTGTTTTAGATTAATACGGGTTTCGGAACGTAGTTCTCCGCTAATCTTGATAGTGCACAGATCCTCGATTAAAAATTTTTGAAAAATACATTACAAAAAATTAAAAGATAAATTCTCAAGTTGATGGTCACGAGATGACATAAATGGTCGTGATTAGTTTTTTGTGCTTCCTCCTTATACTTTTCACCTGGTTTAATATAATTATTTAGCTTTCACATTGTCAAAATATTTTAGTGTAGTCATGGCCAAAATGTCTCACTTTTAATGTGTCAATAGAAAAACACAGTAAAATGACATTATCTTAAATAATTTTATACCGAGACTGAGATTTAGATAAAATTTTAATTGATTAAATAATATCAATCTTTCATGAGTTAATTTAACAGATAATTGTTAACACAGTCATTTATGAATCAATCAATTCTTGGTAAACTCTAGTTTACTAGAAAATTAAAATTATAGAGACTAATTTGAAGTTAAGTATATGATTAAAGAGTACTTTAGCATTGTTAATTGTCCAGCATGCTCTGTTTCCAAAGTTGTCAAAGAAGAGGATAGCAGCAGTAAAGGAAATTCAATGCTGGATTTGATCTGAATTATCATTTTTAAACGAATAAACAAATCAGATCAACGAATTCGGTAAAGTTTGCTTGAGTTAGGGTTTTAAGTACGGATCTGGGCTTACTATAGTTGCAGAGTACTCGGAGAATCTATGGCCGTGATTGTAGTTCCTGAGTGAGAATTCTAAGCTAAGTCAAGCTTCCATTTCAACTCCTGCACTGCATTCAAGCTCAGTATGCATTTTTTTCTTCACGCTTCATTTTCCTTTCATCCATTTTCTTGAGAACCAAACAGTAAATATGAAACTTCATTTGCTTTCTTTAGCTCAACTTACTCAGTTCCTAGAGTTCCATGCTTTTTCTTCTAGCACTGGCGAATAGTGTTTCTGCTTCAATTTGTTAGTTCGATTGGAAATTCTCGCTGTTATTCCATAATGTGTATATTTAGCTTATCTGCAAAGGCTCCGGGTTCCAATATTTGGATAAAATATTTAATTTTTTTTCAATAATTTTATCTTGCGTCCCTGACAGTAGATTTTAGTCTACCTGAACTTATGCAGCAGTGGATTATTAAGTTCTAAGTTATTTTTTCTTTCCGGGGATTACTGTCTTCTTCACTTGCTTCTGAGTAAACTGCAAGTAATGGAGTGTTTGCCACAATTCTATAAGCTATGCCATATAGAAACGCGAAGATGGCTCTTACTGGTCGGGGTAGTGGCTGTTACTTATTTGTTATTTCAGTCCCTTCTACTTCCATATGGAGATGCACTTCGGTCTCTGTTGCCTGATGATGAGGCTCAGTTCCTTGATGAGAATAGCCTACAGACCGTTCGTTCTTCTACAAAGTCTGCAATGGTTCGCAACCCTCTGACCGTTCGGGCAGTGGATTTTACCAACACTTCGATGCTTCTTGGGTTGGTAAAAGACACTGGTTATCTTGTTGGACAAGGAATTCAGCATGATCAGAAGCTAAACTGGAACGACAAGGACGCACAAAATGTTTTGGCATCCAAAAAAGAAGGCCCTAAGAAAGTGGTCACTGTTTATGATAACATGGAAGCACTTAGCATTGTAAATCAGGAAACTAATTACACTTCTGACAAGGATGGAGAAGATAGTAATTGGTTCCATCTAGAGCAGATTGTGAAACCAAGTAACGATACTTTTACAGGGAATGATCTAGCTGGATTTAACAGCTTGGTTTCGCAAAAAATAGAGGGTGGAGATACTGCTTACCAATCCCCTTCCAACATGTTCCATGCGCCAGCTTTAGTGATTAATGTTACTAATTCAGAGAACTTGGAGTCAAATAAGAACATTTCTCTTGGCTCTTTCCCCCTGCAGAATGATCTTACAACCTCAGAAAATGCTACTAGAGTGGAAACTACTCTAGGAAAGAAAAAGATGAGGTGTGACATGCCTCCAAAGTCTATAACATCAATAGATGAGATGAACCACATTCTTATGCGGCACCGTACTTCGTCCCGATCAATGGTACATGTATTTGTTTCTGCTATCATATACTCCCTTAGAATTTTTTATTTATGAAGAGTCTTAATCTGGTTCAATTTGATGTAGAGACCAAGATGGTCCTCGATACGTGACCGAGAAGTTTTTGCTGCAAAGTCACAGATTGAGCATGCCCCTGCTGCAATAAATGACCCAGAATTATATGCTCCTTTGTTTCGAAATGTTTCTATGTTCAAAAGGTAAACTAATTATGATTGCTCTGACCTAGTACACAGTGATCTTCCCTAGCTTCTTGGCCGCCCTACTTCCTTTCATGACATGACAAAAACACTGCTATATGCGACGAAGTGAAAAGGCAAATGGAAAGAACTAATGAATCACAGGATGACAGAAAGCCAATATGAGATTTTGTACTAAAACTATATTTGTTTCCATAATCATCCCAAATTGCATCTTCAAACAAAATTCAGGTGAAAAAAGGGCTCTCCTGGGAATGCACAGAACATAAAATATGTATGTGGTGCAGAATACGTTATCCTGAGTTTATTCGCATTTGGTCTGTATATCCTATAGAACTACCGTGTGCCAATGTTCGAGCATATAATTTAAACTAACAGACTGCCAGTTATGCTCCTCTGGTGGAAGTAATTTATATTCAGACTCGTATTTGGTTGCAATTTCAGGAGTTACGAACTTATGGAGCGCACACTAAAAGTCTATATCTACAAAGAAGGAAAGAAACCCATCTTTCATCTACCAATACTCAAGGGATTATATGCCTCGGAAGGGTGGTTTATGAAACTGATGGAGGGAAACAAGCAGTATGTTGTAAAGGACCCTCGGAGGGCTCACCTATTTTATATGCCATTTAGTTCTCGGATGCTGGAGCACTCTCTATATGTGCGTAATTCTCATAACAGGACAAACCTGCGCCAATATTTGAAGGTCTACACAGAAAAAATTGCAGCCAAATACCCTTACTTTAATAGAACTGGTGGAGCTGATCATTTTCTCGTTGCCTGCCATGATTGGGTATTGACCTCTGGAAATTAATGGATCTTTGATTCTTCTTATTTATGATTAAATGCTTTGAACTATATAGTTTCTCGGAAACAATTTATATATAAACCTCGGCAAGTAAGCTGCCAGATTGATGATTGGGATTTGGGACGTTGGCATATTCATCTAAACCTAGACACTCTGATGACCTATGCTTGTGTTGAGGTTAAGATAATCTTCTAGACATGGTCATCTGGTCCTTCAAATTTGCTTCGTCAAAGTAATTAACTATTAGAATACACTATTATTTTGTAGCATGGCATATCATGCTTTGTTTGCTTCACTGGTTTATCACACGTACAATGGGAGTCTATTTTTATGTGGCTTACTTTACTGGCTTCTTAGTATTTAACACAATGCCTTATACTCTTATAGGCCCCATACGAAACAAGGCACCACATGGAACGCTGCATAAAAGCGCTTTGCAATGCTGATGTAACCACTGGCTTTAAAATCGGAAGGGATGTTTCTCTTCCAGAAACATACGTCCGGTCTGCTAGGAATCCTCTCAGGGATCTCGGAGGAAAACCTCCTTCACAAAGGCGCATTCTTGCATTCTATGCTGGGAACTTGCATGGCTATTTACGTCCTATCCTTCTAAGGTACTGGAAAGACAAAGATCCCAAAATGAAGATCTTAGGTCCAATGCCTACAGGTGTTGCAAGCAAAATGAATTACATTCAGCATATGAAAAGCAGCAAATATTGCATCTGTCCAAAGGGTTACGAGGTCAATAGCCCACGGGTAGTTGAATCGATCTTTTACGAGTGTGTACCTGTTATCATATCTGACAATTTCGTGCCCCCATTTTTTGAAATATTGGATTGGGGTTCATTCTCAGTGATCGTGGCAGAGAAAGATATTCCCCGTTTGAAAGAGATTCTACTATCAATACCAGAAGAAAGATATCTCGAGATGCAACTACGAATCAGGAAGGTTCAGAGGCATTTTCTCTGGCATGCTAAACCATTAAAGTATGATCTCTTTCACATGACTCTTCATTCAATTTGGTATAATAGAGTTTTTCAAATTAAACTTAGATAAATAACAGAAAATGTCGCCATGGTTCGATTGATGGAAATGAAATCATTGGCAATCTTTCTAAGCATTTTCATGTCAAGCTGTTAAAAGAATTGTGTAATTTGCTAATGGATTTGCACAATCATCATTCTCTTGTATGTGTACTATCACTTATTTTTCTGTAAAATAATGTCTATTTCAGGATCTTTTGTGAATATTGAAATCGAATCTTCTGATTTCTCATAATCTATGTTAATTGGGAAGTTCATTGGTAATCTGTGACTCAGTATTCTGTAGTTGCACAACATTCCATTGCAGGCTTGAGCATGTGCATTTTGATTAGGGGGCTTTTCTCATCAATATTAAACTTTGTTAGGCCAATTTATATTATCTTGCTTTAAAAAATGCACAAGATTTTGCATGATTAAACTGTGAAACTCGCAATTAGATCACTAACTTAATAGCTCTAATTTTAGTTCTATTTTCACTAGCTTAAATTCTAGTAAAAAATATAGTATTAAATTATTCTTTGAATTCACATTTTAAATATTTCCACTCTAACCAATAGATGGTTCTTAACAGACACCATGTTCTCCACTTCCAAAGCAAAGAAATGAGTTAGAATCTTGTTTTCAGTTCTAATTTTATACAAAACAAAACCCATCAAACTACATATTATGTTGCTTTTCAATTCACAGGCAGCACCATGTGGGGTGTTCCTAACTTCCTTTTAACTCTCAAGTTTCAACCTGCGGTACATTATTGACTATCACTGTCACTATCACTGTTTTAAGGCCTCAAAATCAGATTCTTTATACTTGGTGTCAGTTGATCTCATCCTACCATTTACCTTTTGCATTCTATCACTGTCATTATTGAGTCACTCAGCCAACGTTCACGATAACATAGCGATAATGTAAGACGCATTTTAAGAATGTTGTAGCACGAGAGATCTTGTAGGCAATGACTTGAATGAAAGCATATTGCATGTTCTACATGCAACATAATAATAGAAGCACAAGGCAAGTCGAGTATGAATGTCAAGTAATCTTTCTTTCCTCGGGAAGGAGCTCTAATCTAACCATTGATTTATTGGCAAGAGTAACACCACCAAGAGTTGAGCATTTTTTATCCTGACCTTCGCGTTCACAGACTATATTTTGTCGTTTATTGAGAATAGATCAGACCTGTAACTGCACCCATGTGACGTCACAGTCACATTACTTTAGATCGTGAACAAAAACAATCTTCAAAATTCTACCTTTATGGTCTTTTCCTATAGAATGAGCATGAAAACCAATTCAAAAGCTGCTCCCAATTGTAAGTTCTCATCTCATACTTGATAAGCGAAAGATATTCACCATGAACTTTGAATGAATATTTGCCATCAATATCGAGGCCATCAGGCATTTATTTCTGTAGAATCAACATCAACCACCACATCGATCCATTCATGGCACCAACTAACCATTTGCGAACATGATAGTCTAACGTCAGTTAAGCGGACCCTCGAAATGATGCATCATGATAAATCAGAAATCTTCTAGTGGGTCACATCAGATACTGTAACATTTTTACTCATTGAATTAAAATGTAAGTAGTGACTAACATATAATTTTATGTGATTTACATGTAAAAGGGCTTGCAAACTTTAGTACTAAGCATTGAACTATGGTGGTTTTTGAACCCTATGATGGGATCCTTCTTATACTTGTTTGTTTAAGCACATCCAACTCGCGCCTCCGAAGTTTTACATAATAAATTAAATGGAAAATTACACTTTAGTTCCTTAAAGTATCACAAATAGACACTTCAAACTCTAAATTTTAAAATGTTATAAGTTAGACCTTGAACTATTTGAAATTTATTATTTTAACCGTAGATGTAACTCTGTTTATTGCAAGTTAGTATTTTAACAAAACGACGTCATTTTTTCCTAACTACGATGACATAGTTCTTGATTATGTTATCTTTAATAGATAAAATGACGTTATTTCAAATAGAGAAAACAAAGTTTTTTGTTAAAAAATTACAGTGCAGTAGACGAAGTTACATCTAGGATTAAAATTGTGAGTTTCAGATAGTTCAAAATTTATACTGTAATGCTTTAAAGTTTAGAGTTTAAAGTGTTTATCAATGATAGTTTAAAAATGTAAAGTGTAATTTTTCTTAAATTAAAGTATGTATGGTAAATAAGCTACTATTTTAAAAGAAATCGTGAAATATAACCATAGGTATAAAAAACAATAAAAATAGGTAAAGGCATAAAAATATAATTATAGCCATTTTTTTTTAGTTTGGCACGAGCGAATTTTAGATTCGTGGAATTTGTAATCCGATATATACAAATATGCATATATGTTTGTGTACTGTGTGCAGTAGATATTATATATACAGTATGTTTCATATATCATGTTTTTGAGAAATTATACCATATTTTATAATATTTATGTTATATATTTAGTATATTTATAATATGTTCTTAATTAAATATTTACAATATTTAAGGTTTGGTAAAGGAGAGAAAGGTAGGGGGCGAGTGGGTGGGTTGGGATGGGATGAGGTAGGGAGAACGTTGGCAGAGGTCTTGGTGGGAGGGTGGCGCTGGTTGAGGTGAGGCACAGCCTTGAGTGGTTATTTTTATGGGTTTTTAGGTAAATATACATTTTGAAAATTTTATTTTATTAAATAATTCTTGATTATATTAAGGTTAAAATGTAAAACACACCCTTACATTTTGATGAAACTGTAAAATATGGCTCTACACTTATCTCTCTTCTTTATTTCTCGTCGAAAACTCCATTATGTCCCTCCTTCCTATTATTTCCCTCCAATTATCTAAACTATTTTGTCCCTATAAAAATATCTCTCTTATTTCCCCTCATTTTTAAACTTTCATTTTCACTTTCAAATAAATTTTCAGATCTGGACAGTAGCTTTTTTGAAGGTATTGGTTGACAAAAAGTGGCTTCCTTCTCAACTTCAAGGTCCGGTGATGAGGTAGTTCGACGGTGCCATTGAGGATTAGTTACTCCATTAAAAATTTTATGGAAACCAACGAATCCGGGAAGACATTTTTTATGGGTGTGGAAACTATGGAATTGGAAGAATTTGTAGATATTTTGAGTGGGAAGATCATCTGATTCATTATAATAGTAAGAATATGATTCATTATAATAGTAAGATATTTTGAGTTAGAGGCTAAAGTTACAATGAATAGAATGAGATGGATTTTGACTATGAGTTTTATGATCTTTTTATGGGTTTGGATTCTTATCATGTAAGTTTTTTTTACAAAAGTTTACGAAAGTGAAAGAGTAAGAAAAGTTTCATTTAGGGTAAAAGTGAAAGAGTAAGAAAAATCACCCAACATGATTTGTTTTTAACTTCCGTTAACGGAAGTTTGGTACACGCATGGCACATGCCTTTTTCGGGTTAGTTTTAATGAAAATTCTAACGGAGGGGTATATTTTATAGTTCAGTCAAAGTGTAAGAGTATAAAAATATGAAAAAAAATATATGAGTATAGTTTACAGTTTTACCAAAATACAAGGTACATTTTGTATTTTAGCCTAATTAAAAAAATAACTGTTTTACAAAAAATCAATAAAATTAAAAACTACATTTACCATAATACTCATCAACTACATATGGTTGGGAGGAGGCCAAGGGTGGGGTAGAGCTGGGTTGAGTGGCTATTTTTTAGTTGTTTTTAAGAGAGAACTACAAGAATAGCCCACTTGTAGTAAAATGGCCGCCCAGCTTTTTAATTACAAGAATGGTTGGGTGATCTTGTAAGCAAAGGAGATATGGTTGGCCATTTACCATTAAACCCTTAATAAACACAAGACAAAAAAATACGCTATAGTATGCTTGCAGCGGCCCACACGGCTATGTGTATGGTGTATAAATTAGATATGTATGATATCTAATTTAGATACTGATTTTGTTTTTGTAAACAAAACGTATGGTATCTAATGTAAATAAATTTTATACATTTGGTATATGATTTAGGTATTATCACATAGAATAAAGATCTGAAAAAAAATCGATGTCGCTCATCAAGAAACCCAAAAAATGCAAAAAACCAGAAAGCCCATCGTGAAAAAAACCAAAAAAATCTCAGATTCAATCAATAATCAGGAAAAAAAAATCTTAGATCCAAGAACGAAATCCTAACAAAACATTACATTCTGTACAAACAATCAATTTTAAACCTTAACAACGCATTAAAGATCATTTACAATTATTTTTACAAATTTTCCAAAACTCAAAGAGGAACATAACGAAAAGCTCGCGACAAGGAATATAGGGGCAGAGGCGATGAATGGTGACGGACAAACCACGAACATGAACGGTGACGTGCAGGGAGCGATGACGACTGTTAAAACCCTAGACACCATATCTCTCACCTTCGGGGAAGATGAGGGCAAAAAGGAAAAAAAAACTTTAAAAAATGAAAGGAAATGTCATGTGTTAAAAAGAGGTCATACATGCAATTTAAAAATAATTGACATTTATATAGAATTGCCCTCCAAAACTAGAGGTGTTCACGGTTTGGTTCGGCGATAAAACCAAACCATGAACGCTAAAGAATCAAACTGAATTGAACCGTGAGTTTCGATTCGGTTCTTCGGTTTGGTATTATTAATTAAAAATAATTTTTAAATGATATTATAAAATATATATATATANTAAAGTTTTACTTCGGTTTGATTTTATAAAAAATAAAAAATATATAAATTTAGTGTTTCGGCTCGGTTCAATTTGATAACTACCAAAATTCTGAACCGAACTGAAACTTCAGTTTGGCGATTTTCTTGAACCGAACACATATAAAGAACCGACCGAACTGACCATTTTTTGTTCAATTCGACCGGTTCAGTTTGATTTTGAACACCTCTATCCAAAACTATTGAATTTTGCAATTTTTCATATTCTTAAATTTATGGTAATAGACGTATGAGGCTTTAAGTAAATGTCAGATTTTTATATACTTTGCGAAATAACAGTCTTTTGTAACCCCCAAGGACCTTTGAATATTTAATTTACTAAAATGACCATTCTTTAAATTAAACTAAATCCCACAAAATATGACATTTAATTTTGATTGACATCTACATAATAAAAATAATTAAATTAAAACTCTAATTCTAATCTACTAATTACCCAATTTCATCAACATAATTTTTCATATTTACTAAAATTCCTAAATACACCAACTATTCAATTTCGCTCAGTGATATACTCTACAAGAAAATCATGATATATTGCATACACAATATAAACAAATCAATGATATAAAATGCACAAGCAAATCATTGATATATTGCATAAGTACCAACAACAAAAAATATATCATTGATAAAATTCTTAGTAAATAAATTTTACACTAAAAGTTGATCATTCGTTAACACTGCAGATAAGTATAAAATATATTTGTAAACTAGTAGTTTCTACTGAAGAAACTAGACAGCGAAGAAGGATCAGAGATGTACTGTCGGCTGATGGATCACTGAATATGGACTGTTGTTAATGGACCTCCTTGGTCGAAGATGGAACACCTTGATGGACTGTAAAGAAGATTAACCTTCGATTGATAGAGCGACGACCGGCGATTTCTTCTTCGACGGGTTAACAATCCTCTTACAAGATCTAAATTTTTACTCAACGGCAAAATATGGTAGAGTTTTACTTCAACTTTGTGGTTTTCGGTGAGTTTGGTAAAAAAATGTAATTCGATTCTTGTACATAGGCAATGAGTGAGAGTACTAAAATATCGGGGGTACTTAGGGTTTCTAATTATTAGGCAGTTGTTTCCTTTGTTTGGATAAAACTATCATTAGGCACTGAGTGAGAGTACTAAAATATCGGGGGTACTTAAGGTTTCTAATTATTAGGCAGTTGTTTCCTTTGTTTGGATAAAACTATCATCCCACTGGTTGACCAAATTTTTGTATCCCGATTTAATATAACTTTTGAATTCATGAAAAATATGTATTAAAAATTTTAGGATTTTGGTTGATAGATTTAGTTTTTATTTTTTTATTGACTAATTGTTGAATTTAAAATCTCCTTTATTGTAGAGATACCTCTTAAATAGAAAAATATATTTTAGTCCATCATTTTTACAACTATGAGAACTTGTTATTTTACTAAAATTTTAGAAAAATTGACATTTATTTAAAGGCTCTTATATTTCTTGACAATATGTGTAAATTTCACCCTTCCCAAAAATGACGAAAAAAAAGTAAACTTTCCAACGTGAACTGTAAAAATGGTCGAAAAATGTTTTTTTGGCATAAATGACCGAAAATGACAAAGTCGATAATATATTTACAAAACAGATAAAATATATTATTTACGGTTACACCTGTGTAATATGACAAATAAATTATTTACTCCGAACCTTTTTACAAAAAGAATAATTTTAGAATTTGTATGCTTTGCTCCTATTTTTTCGTAGTTCTCCCTATCATTCCTTGATGATAAGCCAAATTTTTGTAGAGCTAAGGTGACCCCAGCCCATTTAAGACCATGGATTTTTTTTCCTGCTGTGCGGAGAAACGAACCATAAAAGTTATAGTGAATTGACCATTTTTTACTTGTTTTAGCAATTAGCAAAAGAATGAGTTCGCAAGAATCACTCAGTGAAGTATATATTAACGTGGACGTGAAGAAAGATTTGGAGCTAAACAGAGAAATTCTCTCTGAAATCGAGACAATGCATAATTAAATATTTGCATATTATATGACTAATTGATTAGATATCACGTCTTGTAACAATTTCGGTCATTTGTATAATAATAATCTCTTATATTTTTTTTTAGCTATTTTCCTACTTAAATTAAGAAAATGGACTATTTTTCTATTTATTCAACTAATCAACACATCAAAAGAGGTTGGAGTTATAAGTTATTGTCAACTACTACCAACTAACTAACACATCGAACCCGTAACCTCTAACATATAAGTGTGAGAGTTTAACCAATTACGTCAACTCAACTTATCTCAAACCCTCTTCTCTTAAGTTTTATAATAATAACAAACAGATAAATAAAAAGCTGACCCCATGATTCTATGCTATCAGCAATAGAGCATGATATCATGTTCTAGGAATATGAATCATTTCAATGGAAAGATTCTCACATGTGCCAGTCATTCTAGTCTTTATGAAGGATTTTCAGTCATATTGGGGGTTCACTACAACCAAAAAAACTCTTTCATGACATTTAGAATGTGTCATCGAATGGTAACCACGGCATTTTTTAAAAGTCATTTTAGATACTTTATTTTGTCCAGTCTAATATATTAAATATACATACTTTATATTTTGACTCATATAATAGTCTAAAACTATATGTATAATTTGAAAACTAGTCTAATACTAAAATAAGAAAAGTGGTCCAAGAACTAAAAAGTAAAAAGTGGGCAAAAAAAAGACTAATAGTAAAAAAGACAAACTCTAATTTTGCCTATAAATAGAGGGGAGGTCTTCACTTGAAATGAGAGATTTGGGAGAGTGAGGAAGAGAAGAGATTTTAGAGAGAGAAATAGTGGTTTTGAGAAAATAGTGAAAAAGAGAAAAAAGTAAGTTTTCATTTCTATTCATCTTCCATCTTCTCATTTTCTTTTTATTAAAGTAGATCAAATCCCTTACATTTTAGCTTACAATATATTTTGTTCATTCTAATTAATCATCTCTCTTTCTCATACTCATGTATTTGATATTTCTTTGCTTCATCTTCCATATATAGGTTTGTTTGCTCATTCTTTATCATTTCTCATACTTTTAATCTTAAGTTTTGCTTTCATATATTTGTTTATCTCTCTACAAGTTTGTGATTAGATTTTTTTTGTCATCAACTCAATCAATGAGAATGAGGATAAAATTTTGAGGGGTGTAAATTAATTCAATGTGAATCAACCATTTAATGGGTTGAGAGTGTACATTTGATGAAAATATCTCCTATGATAATTTCTCATACATAAAAATGCATAAAATAGAGAGTAAAACCTCTATACAAGATTATGCAAATATTTTAAGCCTCTGATTTTTTTTTTTCATATTCTTACAAATCTTCTCTTCTTTTCTTTTAATTTTTTGACCATCATTTTTTGTGACACTAGTTTAAACTAGTTACCATCCATGATCATTCCTAGCAATGAAGTAAGAAAGGAAAAATGGTAATTAGTGAACTAAGTAATCCAATAAAAAATGGTATATTTATATCCCAAACAAAAATTATTTTATTTTGAAAGTTTTATGAATTTTCTCTAGTGACACTTGTTTAAACTAGTTACCCTCCATGATCATTCCTAGCAATGAAGGAAGAAAGGAAAAATGGTAATTAGTGAACTAAGTAGTCCAAAAATAAAAAAATGGTATATTTTTATCCCAAACAAAATTATTTATTTATTTTTAGTGACACTTATTTAAATTAATTACCATTCACGATCATTCTTTTGTTATTTGATTAGCATTGAGTGAAAAAATAAAAATGACAATTAATAGATCATGTAGCAAAAAAAGGGCATGATCATGTATGAAATTAAACATTTTTCTTCATAAATTAATTTATTTTACACATAAAAAATTTATTATCAATTTATTTACTAAACAATTATATGTGTGTGTGTGTAAAAAATATGAAAAATTTTAAAAAAATAGAGGGTGACGTCTCTCTTTGTCACTTAACAGAGGGTGACATCACCCTCTGCAAAAAAAAATTTTACTTTATTTTTTTCATTTTTTTCATTTTTGTTGTTTATATATATATATTTTTGTTTTTATGTTTGTTTATTTTTTCTATTTTTTTAGTAGATATTATTAATTTGTTGTAAATTATTTTTATATTTATTTTTAATTATTTCACGTCTTGTTTCGTTATTTTCATCATGCATATTTTTTTTAAAATTTACCATACTTAATTATCATCTCTAACATTCATTTTCATTATTTTATTATAGTTGTTATATCTTCTTATTTATTTATGTATTATTTTCATATGTCACGGTTGTATGTAATTATTATTTTATTCTTTTATCATCAAAATTGACGCTCGTAAATTAAAACCATAACAATTTTTATAAATTTCTTTATTTAATTTTCACTAAAAAAATCCGATGACAGATTTGAGATTTTCGGGATACTGAACTTCTCGAACTACTGAGGTGAGGAGTCATTCTTGGGATACCGAGAATAACTCTAATAATGCTTTGATTTAAAAAGATATAAGAATACAAAAAAAAATAATTTTTTTTCAATGGTCTTTGAACCACCCATTAAAAGTAATTTATTTTGTTCATTTCTATGATACAAAATGCATCAAATGAGACATTCGAAAATAAATCTCTTTAACCTTTGCCTTAAAATAAAAAATTGGATAGCATTTGATTAAATTTGGTAACTATTTTATAATGGGTGTTGGGGGGTGCTAATACCTTCCCCACACACAAACGACTCCCGAACCAACTTTGAGTTTTGGTAGACCAAAATTTTCATTTTAAAATTGGGTGACCAATCACACCCTAAAATGATTGGTGGTGACTCCAAATTTCTTTTTCTTCAAAAATGATTTTTTTAATCGCCGATCCACGTCGCGCGCACGTTGCGACAGCTTGGCGACTCCACTGGGGACAAACAATTGGTCTAATCATCTTTAGATCAATAGAGAGTCAAGCCAAAATTTATCGTATGCTATCCTTTTGTATTGGTTCTTGGTTTGTTTGTATGATTTTTTGTTTTTTTTTCTAATTCGTGATTGTAGTTGTACATAAGTTTTTTTTTACGAAGTATATTTCTTTACATAATTTCTATTTTCACACATATACACTAGCCCTATACCCAGGCTTTCCCTTTAGGATTAGCGAGAATGAGTAGTGGAATGCCTTCGTGGAACTACGGTTTCCGTGTAGGCTCACGAAAGTTCTCACTCAGATTGACCATTTCAGGATACCGTTTGAGGGCCCATGTTACTCTGTTCAGATAACAGTGTGGACAACCTGGAAGCCTTTAAGAGATTTTTAGAGCCCAACCACACATATATTATGTTTTTAGAACCCATCTCATGATCAACGTTAGATTTCTGCTGAAATATGATATCATGATCAATTTTGTGCATGTATATATGTCTTGTGTCACTTAAACATGTATTTTCTTCATTGTTTCACTTCTAACTTCATCTTTGTATTTTTCATAGATGCATCATGCTACGTAATAGGGATTGTAAAGAATTATTCAATTCATTCATATTTAGACACCATGACTCCCACTTCGAGTGTGATAGAAGATCAAGTTACGGTAGCCCAATGGTTAGAGGAGTCGCAAAAACATAAAGGAGATTGTCTGAAAAAGGAAGATGTTGTTCTTCTACCATCAATCACTAAGATGGAGTTCTCACACATTGACTTGGAGAGGTTGAAGAAGATATGGGAGGATTTTTCACCAGAGCAGAAAAGTTTGTTTGTCGAAAAATATGGTCACATAGCTTATTTGTTGTATATTGTAGTCAACGTTCCCATCCTTGAAGCTTTAATGCATTTCTAAGACCCTCATTATAGATGTTTCACCTTCGGAATAATCGATCTTACTCCCACAATTGAAGAATATCAAGCACTACTGATGTCCTGTTGCAAAATACAGACAAAGTTTAGAACTATGACAAAAGGCTCACATTGAAGAGAGCTTTGTCTAAGCTCTTGGGTACAGTCGATGCGTCTAAGATTGAGAAAAGGTTGAAAATTAAAGGGGAAATGAGTGTGTGCCGTTGGATTACCTCCTAGATCTCACCCAAAATTTCTTGAAGGAGGATAATGGCATGACTCTTTATGCTCTGTGTATTGATGGCACCGTGTTATTTCCAAAGATTCAAGGTTATATGGATGATAAAGTGATAAAAATGTTCTTTCAAGTCGAACATGGTGTTAACTCTGTTATCTCAATCCTCGCTGAGACTATCCGTTCTTTGAATCATATCCGAGTGTCTGGAAAAGGAAAGTTCATCGGCTCTTCAACTCTTTTGTGTATTTGGATTCTCAGCCATCTAAGATGACTGCTAGATTTCAAATGTCCTCAAGTTAAGTTCTCAAGTTCATGGATGAAGACGAGGATCCCTATTGCAGAATTTGGAATGGCCAAATAGAATCCGCAGTTTCCCACAAAAGGGGTTTGGCTCTCATACCTATCCAAGTTGAAAGATGAGGATGTTATTTGGAAAGCCCATTGGATGTTGTTAACACCAATGATGTACAGATGTGGTGATTTTCAATGGATTCTGCTCTCGGGACCATGGGGTTGTACTAATTATGCTCCGCTAATGGCACTTCGTCAATTATACATGAGACAGTTTGTCCTCACCACGCATGCATTGAAGGATATTGAAGTTAGTTACGATTCTCAAGAAATTGAACAAAAACTGCAGCAGCTGATTGGAGCTTGAAAAATAACAAGAAGGATGCGAAATGAGAAGAATCGCTTGAACTGCCCAAAGGAGTATGAAGCATGGCTTGAGAGTAGAAACAAAGTAATTATTGCCTTACCAATTGAGGATCTACCATCAGCCAAATCACTGGAAATTCATCAAAAGATTGCTAAAAAGGAGGAGCTAGATGAGTTATATGAGGAGCGGAAAAAAGTTCTAGCCTTCTTGGAAGAAAACAGACGACTAGCAGTCGAGGTGAATTTGTCTGAGAAACACAGAATCGAAGCTGAAGAACGACTCAAAGAGTTGAGAAATAAGGTTGAGAATTCTCATGATTTAGAAATAATCAACGTTTTATCCAATATGATCCAATCCCCATGTCATATACAGAACTCTTACATCAATTGATACGGAATAATCAATTGGTGTCAATTCCTTATGAATCTCTACAACCATCATGCCCAAGGTGGTATGGTCCGACTGCTCCTGTGATTATCATGCTAGGGCAGTGGGACATTTGACTGAGAATTGCATGGCATTAGAAAGTAGAGTACAAGCACTGATCAATGCTGGATGGTTGAATTTCAAAAAGGCTAATGGGAATCCAGATATCAATTCCAACCCTCTACTAAATCATGAGAATCCTGCCGTAAATGTAATTGAGGAATATTTTATATATGGAAAGAGGGGCGTGGAAGATGTGAGCACATCAATGGAAACACTTTTTCATCTTTTTTCTAGAGCAGGGTACACCTACCCAACACGTTCAGAGGATGAGGGCTTTTCTAGGGAGCATATGCATGACTTCGATTGTTTGTTTCATAAGAATGTGACGGGGCATACAATTGAGGAATGTGCTGATTTTAAAATGGAAGTGCAAAAGTTGTTGGATGCAAAGATACTTATAATAAGTCATAAAGGAGAAATGGAATACCAGGAAAATGACTCTTTAGTCCTCATGATAACTAAAGAATCATCTGAAGTTAATGTTGAAATGTCGTCCTATATCCCAAAACCTCTCACAATACATTACGAGGAAAATTCAACTCACACCACTACGTCTTATGCTCTGATACCTATCACCATTCAAATACCGGGTACATTCGCTTACAAAGAGTCAAGAGCAGTACCATGGACGTACATATATGAGGTTATTATGAGCGGTAACGAAAAAACTCAAGAGCTAAATCCGTCTGACCTCGATCTCCCCATAACTAATATTTCGGGAGTAGGTGGAACGACGAGGAGTGGCAGATGCTACATGCCAGAAGTTTTGAAAATGGATAAAAGCGATGAGTTTGAAAGACAAAGGAAAGGGAAGGCCAAAGAAGGCGACAATGATCATGAATTCCAAGGAGAAATGCATGGCGGCCAAGTGATAGACCCATATATAATAAGAGGTACGGAGAAAGAAAGAGCAGTGTCCGAAGAAGAAGTATGTGAATTTTTTAAGCTCATCAAGCAAAGCGAGTATAAGGTGATAGAACAACTTAATCGCTTACATGCTCACATATCTTTACTGTCACTCTTTCTGAATTCTGAACCACATCGCCAAGCATTATTGAAGGTTTTGAATCAAGCATATGTCTGTCATGACATTATGGTGGAGAAGTTGAGTGGAATTGTGGGAAATGTTACCGCACCAAATTTTATCACTTTCACAGATGATGAAATCCCTGCCAATGGTACCAGACACACCAGAGCTCTACATATATCCGTCAAATGTGGGGATTATGTTGTCGCAAAAGTATTGATTGATAATGGCTCATCTCTAAATGTAATGCCAAGATCCACACTAGCAAAGCTCCCTGTGGACGCAACACATATGCAACCGAGCATGATGATAGTAAGAGCATTCGACGGTACCCGAAGAGAAGTAGTCGGAGACATAAAGATACAAATTCGAATCGGGCCATGCCTATTCAATATTGGTTTTTAAGTGATGGACATAATTCCAGCATACAGTTTTCTTTTAGGTCGACCATGGATTCACTCTGCCGGGGCAGTACCGTCTTCATTACATCAGAAGCTAAAATTTATAATGGATCATAAACTCATTTGTATATATGGGGAAGAAGATTTACTGGTATCTAAGCCGGCTACCATGCCGTATGTTGAGGCGGCGGAAAAAACATTGGAGTGCTCATTTCGATCATTTGAGATTGCAAACACTACATTTGTTGCTAGTCAACATCAAGCTTATCAAAGCATCTCAAATGGTGGTAAAGTTGATGATAAAAGGGGGATACAAGCCAGGCAAAGGACTCGGGGGTAAGCATCAATGCATAAATAAGTTAATCAAGTGGGACAAGAATGAACAAAGGTTTGGGCTTGGATATAGACCGACCAAGGCTGATTAGAAGGAAAGTGGAAGCTCAAAAGAAAGAAAAGAGGATTTCTAGGCTCGAAAATATGGAATTCGATATGGAAATGGCGATCATACCCCATATTTCTAAATCCTTTAAAAGTCGGGGAATTTCATTCGAAGAACCGGTTATAGTAGAGCAGTACAACCTTGAAGATGATATCACCGAGCTTTCAATATCTGCAATCTTAGGAAAATCTTCAAGTGCAAGTACATATGACTTGGTTTCTCGATACGATTCAGATCATGAACTTAACAATTGGGACGTCACTGAGCTACCAGTGCTTCTCGAGAATTTTCAACAGTAATGTGTTCATGCCAAAATTCTAATGATTCTACCCACTGCCTTATGAATTTCATTGTTATGGGTCTATGTTCTCGTCTATTTCATGTCATCTCTTTGAATGAAAATCTGAAAACTTGTTTCGTCTCCTTTTGCTAATGATAAATATAATTCTAGTTCTTTTTGTTCTTCATTTTATGTCTACTTTTTCCATTTCTGAAATGTTGTTCATACTCATGCATTGTTTATTTATTTATTTTTCTCACCTTCTTTTCATCCAATAATTCGATTCAGGTTCGAGAACGGTGATTTTGAAAACAAGAGCATAAGCAATAACTTTGACAATCCCATTCTTAGCGTAGAGTCAGATGAAAGTGAGAGGATAATTTTGAACCATCTCTGGAAATGTTAAGAATGGTAGAGGAGGATGAAAAAAATAACTCAACCATATCAAGAGTTAACGGAGGTGCTAAATTTGGGATTGGAGGGAGAGATGAAAGAGGTACAAATCGGCACTTCTATGACAAGCCAAGGTCGTCGAGAATTAATTGACTTACTCAAAGTGTATATTGACGTCTTTGCAGGGTCTTACCAAGATATGCCAGGTCTAGACACTGATATCGTGGTTCATCATTTGCTACTTATGCCCGAAAGTAAACCAGCACGATAAAAGTTACAGAAAATAAAACTAGACATGCTGGTACAGATCAAAGAAGAAGTTAAAAAGCAAGTAGATGCGGGTTTTCTAGAAGTAGCGAAATACTCTGAATGGGTTGCTGACATAGTCCTAGTGCTGAAGAAAAATGGGAAAGTAAGGGTGTGCGTCGATTATAGAGACTTAAATCGGGCAAGCCCCAAGGATAATTTTCCATTACATTATATCGATATCTTAGTAGATAACACCGTAGGACATTCAACCTTATCTTTCATGGATATTTTTTCAGGGTATAACCAAATCAAAATGGCTCCTGAAAACTGTGAAAATATGACTTTTATAACTTTGTGGGGTACATTTTGTTATAAGGTCATGCCATTTGGTCTGAAGAATGCAGGGGCGACTTACCAGCTGGCAATGGTAATTTCATGATATGATGCATAAAGAAATCGAAGTGTACGTTGATGATATGATCGCCAAATCCTGTCAAGGGGAAGATCATACGGTCATTCTACGAAAACTATTTGGACGGTTGAGAAAGTTCCAGTTAAAGCTTAACCCGACAAAGTGTACATTCGCAACGTCTTCAGGGAAACTACTTGATTTTGTCGTGAGTAAGAAAGGAATAAAAGTTGACCCTGACAAGGTTCGAGCCATCATTGATATGCCGCCACCTCAAACTTAAAAGGAAGTTAGAGGTTTCTTGGGAAGATTAAATTACATAGCCCGGTTCATCTCACAGCTAACTGCAACTTGTAAACCTATCTTTAAATTTCTCCGCAAAAGTGATACAGAAGTATGGAATGATGATTGTCAAATTACTTTTGAGAAGATCAGCAATACTTGTAAAATCTGCCTATACTTGTTCCTTCAACTCCAGGGCGTCCACTCATTTTATATCTTACAGTGACAGAAAAATCCATGGTTTGCGTACTTGGTCAACATGACGCCTCTAGAAGGAAAGAACAAGCAATATACTATTTAAGCAAAAGGTTCACAAATTATGAGGCTAATTATTCGATGTTGGAGAAAACGTGTTGTGCATTAACCTGGGTTGCTCATCGGCTTAGACAGTACACGTTATACCACATCACTTGGTTGATTTCAAAGATGGATCCAATCAAATATATCTTTGAAAAGCCATATCTTTCTGGGTGAATCGCTAAATGGAAAATGTTGCTCACGGAATATGATATTATTTATGTCACGAGAAAATCAATAAAAGGAAGTGTACTTACTGATTATCTTGCAGATCAACTAGTGAAAGATTATGAGCCTATGAAGTTTGATTTTCCTGATGAGAACATATCGGTCATATTAAAAAATGAAGGAGAATCTATGGATCCAGAATTGTGGACAATGTTATTTGATGGTGTGTCTAATGATGTAGGACATGGAATTGGGGAAATCCTCATATCTCCCGAGGGAAAGTTGTTCTCATTCACGGTAAAATTATGCTTTGACTGCACAAACAATGTGGCAGAATATGAGGCATGTTCCATGGGAATTCAAGCAGCTTATGATATGAAGATAAGCAAGCTTCGAGTGTACGGAGATTCGTTATTGGTGATACAATAACTAAACGGGGAATAAGAGGCTAGAGACTCCAAACTGGTACCTTACAACAAACATGTAACTAAGCTAAGCCGAACTTTTGAAGTGATCTCATTTGACCATATACCCATATAGAATAATCAAATTGTATGCACTGGCAACTCTAGCATCCATAATCAAAGTGCAACCCATAAACATTGAGAAGCGAGATTTTCCTGCTCACTGTATGCGTATTGAAGAAGAGCCAGACACAAGACCGTGGTACTACAACATCAAGCAGTATATAAAGAATGGAGAATATCCATCCAAAGCTTCTGAGAATGATAAACGCACTATTAGAAGATTATCCATGTGTTTCTTTTTGAATGGTGAAATACTCTACAAAAAAACCATGATATGGTGCTCTTAAGATGTGTTGATGCAAGGGAAGCGAATCAAAGCATAGAGGAAGTTCACGAAGGAATTTTTGGAGCTCATGCTAATGGACATATGATGGCCAAACAAATCTTGAGAGCAGGATATTATTGGTTAACTCTAGAATCTGTTGGTTAACTCTAGAATCTGATTGCATCAAGTACGCCAAGAAATGTCATAAATGTCAAATTTATGCGGATTAAATTCACGTACTCGCATCCCTTTTACATGTAATGGCTGCTCCTTGGCCGTTCTCTATGTGGGGCATAGACATCATTGGTCCCATCACACCCAAAGCCTCTAACGGGCATCATTTCATTTTGGTCTCTATAGATTATTTTACCAAATGGGTCGAGGCAAGTTCTTATTCGAGTGTAATCAGAAGTGCGGTTGTTAAGTTTATTAAAAAGGAGATAGTTTTTTGATATGGTCTACCTCGAAGGATCATCACAGATAATGGGATAAATTTAAATAACAAGATGATGAAAGAATTATGTGAGCAACTTAAAATTAAGCATCATAATTCATCTCCTTATCGTCCGAAAATGAAGGGAGCAGTGGAAGCAGCCAATAAGAACATAAAAAGGATCATAGAGAAGATGACAGAGGTTTATAAAGATTGGCATGAGATGCTCTCGTTTGCATTGCATGGGTACCGTACATCAGTCCGAACATCAACTGGAGCAACGCCATTCTCTTTGGTATATGACATGGAAGCGGTCCTTCCAATTGAGGTGGAAATTCCCTCCCCCAGAGTCTTAATGGTGGCTAAATTAGAAGAAGCAGAGTGGGTATAAACACGATATGAGAAATTGAATTTCATCGAGGAAAAAAGATTGACTGCATTTAATAGAGAGCAATTATATCAAAGAAAAATGATGCACGCATATGACAAAAAATTACGTCCCTGATGTTTTCGAGAAGGAGACTTGGTGTTAAAAAAGGATACTCTCATATCAAAAGGATCACCGGGGGAAGTGGACCCCAAATTATGAAGGACCTTTCATTGTCAAGAAGGCTTTCTCAGGAGGAGCTCTCATGCTAACAAACATGGATGGAGATGATTTACTGCACACAATTAATTCTGATGCAGTCAAGAAGTACTTCGTTTGACCGCTCTAAGTATGGGAAAAATGAAGTTAGGAAAAAAAAGGTTTAAAAAAAAGCTGTCTCGAATACTAGAGAAATTCTTCATCCATTTTTTTCTTTTTTTCAAACCATCGTTTGTAAACATTGTTCATCATCAATGAATAGCCTTTTTTCTTTCTCAGTTGACAAATACATATACTTCATCTTCTCCTTATTTCCATTATTTCGTATTCCTCTTAGTTCTAAGATATCATTAATTACTCTTGAAATAACTCAGAAGCATAAACTTGGTTAGGTGAAAACTAATTGAAAAAAAATTGGAACTAAAAAAGGTGATCTGAGTGCAAAGTAAAATCTAAAAAGTCATCACGAGAAATGTCGATATGCACATGACAAAAGCTAAAGCGTAATTGGAGGATTACCCAATTAGAAGTACAGAAGAGAAGTAGAGAAATTATTCACCATTAACATGGAGCCAAATACTGGGCATAAACTAATAAATAAGGATGTATCATTTTCCTAAAAGTATGCTCGATACTTCATTGCGAGTCCATGATCGCTAGGCCAAGTGATTGTTCTAAAGGGTGTTGGATATGGCTAAAAAATCATCATATAATTTTCTTATAAATGTTCACAATCATGCATAGCATGCATGCATTCAAAATCACTACTTTACATTTATGTTCGGAATTATAATGCATAGACATGCACCACATTAGTTGTTCTGACAAATTCAGGTGCATGAATCACTTAATGATATTCTTTCATTTATGCTCGAAGCCCGGTGTCAGCACCTGGTCCATTTATGTTTTAAATATCTTCAGTTAAATCGAATCCGACTTTGTCGCGGTTGAAGCCCGGTGTCAGCGTCTGGTCCATTTCAATTAATATGGTTAAATCGAACCCGCATTGAGTCGAGGTCGAAGCCTGTGTCTATCCAGGTCCGCTTTCCTTTCAAATATCTTCGATAAAATCGAACTCGACTTGGTCGCGATCGAAGCCCAGTGTCAGCGCCTGGTCCATTTCAATTAATATGGTTAAATCGAACCCAAATTGAGTCGAGGTCTAAGCCAGGTGTCAGCACCTGGTCCATTCTATTTCAAATATCTACGGTTAAATTGAACCCGCACTGAGTCGAGGTCGAAGCCTGTGTCTATCCAGGTCCGTTTTCCTTTTAAATATCTTCGGTTAAATCAAACCCGACTTGGTCGCGGTCGAAGCCCGTTGTCAGTGCCTGGTCTATTTCAATTAAAATGGTTAAATCGAACCCGAATTGAGTCGAGGTCGAAGCCCGATGTTAGTACCTGGTCCATTTTTGTTTCAAATATCTACGGTTAAATCGAACCCGTACTGAGTCGAGGTCGAAGCTTGCATCCATCCAGGTCTGTTTCCTTTCAAATATCTCGGTTAAATCGCCCCGCATTGAGCGAGGTCGAAGCCTGTGTCTATCCAAGTCCATTTCTCTCCCATTCCATTTCATAGAGCCTTATTTAGTCGAGGTTTCTATTTCTCAATTTCATATATTGTTTTCTTGTACCGATCAAAATACTTATCTACACCTTTGTACACCTTCTGAGATAAGAAGCGTGCTCAAAGGGGAGCAGCTGTAGATACCATATTTTGTTCGCTCTAATACATTAAATATACATACTTTGTATTTTGACTCATATAATAGTCTACGACTATAAGTATAATTTGAAAATTAGTCCAATACTAAAATAAAAAAAGTGGTCCAAGGACTAAAAAGTAAAAAGTGAGCAAAAAAAAGATTAAAAGTAAAAAAAGGCAAACCCTAATTTTGCCTATAAATAGAGGGGAGGTATTCACTTGAAATGATAGATTTGGGAGAGTGAGGAAGAGAAGAGATTTTAGAGAGAGAAAGACGGAGTTTTGAGAAAATAGTGAAAAAGAGAAAAAATGTAAGTTTTCATTTTTATTCATCTTCCATCTTCTCATTTTCTTTTTATTAAAGTAGATCAAATCTTTTACATTTTAGCTTGCAATATATTTTGTTCATTCTAATTAATCACCTCTCTTTCTCATACTCATGTATTTGATATTTTTTTTGCTTCATCTTTCATATATAGGTTTGTTTGCTCATTCTTTATCATTTCTCCTACTTTTAATCTTAAGTTTTACTTTCATATATTTGTTTATCTCTCTACAAGTTTGATGATGAGATTTTTTTTGTCATCAACTCAATCAATGAGAATGAGGACAAAATTTTGAGGGGTTTAAAATTAACTCAATGTGAATCAACCATTTAATGGGTTGAAAGTGTACATTTGATGAAAAGATCTCCTATGATAATTTCTCATACATAAAAATGCATAAAATAGAGAGTAAAACCTCTATACAAGATTATGAAAATATTTAATTTTTTTTAAAATAATTTTAAACTAGTTATCATTCATGATCATTCCTAGCGATGAAGGAAGAAAGGAAAAATGGTAATTAGTGAACTAAGTAGTCCAACAAAAAATGGTATATTTATATCCCAAACAAAAATTATTTTATTTTGAAAATTTATGGATTTTCTTTAGTGACATTTGTTTAAACTTGTTACCATCCATGATCATTCCTAGCAATTAAAGAAGAAAGAAAAAATGGTAATTAGTGAACTAAGTAGTCCAATAAAAATGGTATATTTATATCCCAAACAAAAATTATTTTATTTTGAAAGTTTTATAGATTTTCTCTAATGACACTTGTTTAAACTAGTTACCATCCATGATCATTCCTAGCAATGAAGGAAGAAAGGAAAAATGGTAATTAGTGAACTAAGTAGTCTAAAAATAAAAAAATGATATATTTATATCCCAAACAAAATTATTTATTTATTTTTAGTGACACTTGTTTAAATTAATTATCATTCATGATCATTCTTTTGCTATTTGGTTAGCATTGGGTGAAGAAATAAAAATAGTAATTAATAGACCATGTAGTAAAAAAAAGGCATGATCATGTATGAAATTAAGCATTTTTCTTCATAGATTAATTTATTCTACACATAAAAAATTTATTATCAATTTATTTACTAAACAATTATANTTCAACATGCATATTTTTTTTAAATTTATCATACATATTTATCATCTCTAACATTCATTTCCATTATTTTTTTATAGTTGTTATCTCTTCATATTTATTTATGTATTATTTTCATATGTCACGGTTGTCTGTAATTATTATTTTATTCTTTAATCATCAAAATTGACGCTCGTAAATTAAAATCATAACAATTTGATTTAAATTTTTTATAAATTTTTTTATCTAGTTTTCACTAAAAAAATCCGACGACGGACTTTGAGATTTTTGGAATACCAAACTTCTCGAACTACTGAGGTGAGGAGTCATTCTTGGGATACCGAGAATAACTCTAATAATGCTTTGATTTAAAAATATATAAGAATACAAAAAATAATTTTTCAATGGTCTTTGAACCATCCATTAAAAGTAATTTATTTTGTTCATTTTTATTATACAAAATACATCAAATGGGACATTCAAAAATGAATATATTTAACCTTTACCTTTAAATAAAAAATTGTATAGCATTTTATTAAATTTGGTAACCATTTTATAATGGGTGTTGTGGGGTGCTAATACATTTCCCACACACAAACGACTATCGAATCAATTTTGAGTTTTCATAGACCAAAATTTTCATCTTAAAATTGGATGACCAGTCACACCCTAAAATGATTGGTGATGACTCCAAATTTCTTTTTCTTTCAAAAAATAATTTTCTTAATCATCGTTCCGCGTCACGCGCACGTTGCGACAGTCATTGAAAGGCGATGTTATGAAAGTCTCTATTTTTTGTTAATATTTTACTTGTGTCGTGGTGAATGTTGTTGAAAATTCTTTCATGGTAAAATGTCATAATTAACTCTTTTTAACATTATGAAATGTTATCACAAATATTTTATGAGGTCTAAAAACGACTTCTAAGTAACTAAGTAACAAAAATGAATTTTTCTATTTCTTTTAGTATTTATTTATGTTCGTTCAAGTCAACTTATTTTCGACTGGATTAGACTGTACGGTGTGCTTGGTTTGACATATTTTATACAAAACAACGTGAATGAGATAAAAATTAATTTTTAAAGAATTAAAGAAGAGCAATCTTAAACATTAACATTCATTTCCATAGTAATAGATTGTTCAAAATGTTTGACGTATAACATGAAATCACAAGTAAATATGATAAGATGCAACTAAAATAAACTAGCTAAAACGTTAAAGTCAGTACTTACAATTAGTGACTTGAGCAACCACACAATTGTATCCCTCCAGCATCTCAAGTGAAAAATCTACTTGAATACTCAAACATAGATTAGCTTGGAATTAGCATTTGAGTAGTGTCTACTACCTGGAAATCCTACAAACAACAAATTAATAAAACATATTTGAATTGCTATAACAATAAATCAACTTGACACACTACATGAAAATCCCTCAATTACCACAGTTATACGGCGACAATTTAAGCAGCCGTCGCTAATTATTGAATAATGGAGATAAATTGAGACGGTTTGATCAACCGTCGCAATTAATTGTGTTTTACCGACGGTTTTAAATTACCGTCGCAACAGGTCACATCTTACGACGGTTATGCCCAACTGTCGAATATATTGTGACGGTTTAAGAGAGCCGTCGTAATTAATTGATAATATTACGACAGTGGTAACCTCACAATTAATTGATATATTGCGACGGTTACCACCGTCGCAATTAATTGCAAAATTGTGACGGTTTATGAAAACTGTCACAAATGTCTTTGAGGGGTTACTTAATTTTTTTACTTTTTTTAATCCCTATGGCGACTGTTTTAATGAACCGTCGGGAAAAATGGTTTGAGAGATTATTTAATAAAATGGTGTAGTTTTGATTTTTTTAATCACTATTGTGATGATTTTTAAAAACCGTAGCAAAAGGAAACTGTAAATATCAACTGGCGCATCTTCTTCCTCATTTCCCCCATGTTTTTCCCCCAACAGCTCAAATGGCGCGATTTCCCCCTTTTTTGAACGACGATCTCAGCCCCGTGCTTCTCGTCGTAGCTCAACCCTGGTGCGGTGGTTCTCCTCTCAATTGATCAGCCACGATAGGTTCCTTCTTCTCCATTAATTTTCTTGATTTCTAGTATTCTTTTTATGATATTTTTTTAGCTTTACATTTGTCGCAACGTGCGTGCGACGCGGAGCGGCGATTA
>QANY01002162.1:0-22706 GCA_003255025.1 Datisca glomerata
GAAAATGTTTTAGTCTGTAGCTATTAAGTTTCCATATATGGTTTGTCTTAGTTTACTAACAGTTTAACTTTCCGTATGGAACCTTGTAAGAACTTAATCATGAATCTATGATATTAACAGACATATTTAAATATGATGTTAATGCTGGATAGATATAGCATGAGATGTTTGTTGAGTATGTTACAATATTAACTTTCATATGTAGGTAATCATCGAAATGTTAGTGGATCACTTTTATATGCATGTATTTTATAATTATTAACTTTTTAAAACAAGATAATCTAGCTATTACTTTTTTAGAGAAAATAATTTTTCCTTTTTAACTTAGAATAAGTACATGAATTCTATTATTCGATTTAAAATCTTCATTTCTTGTTTTTCTTGTTATAAGAATCAACAGGAAAATTAAGGCATCACCATTAGAGGTGGATAATGATAGTTCAACTAATTATATAAGTTCAATGATTATTAGATTTTATACTTCAAAGATCATAAGTGGGTCATAAAAAATACAATTAGATAAGACTATACGTTAATATTTCTTAATGTTTTTTTACCTCAATCAAATCTTTTGTAAGATAGAGTTGGTTGTCCTTAATACACATTTTTATAAATTGTCCACTTTAATGTAATAAATCACACTCATAATATATAATTATAATGAAATATGTGTGTTATTATATGTTTTCTTCATGTAACTAAAATTATTAATAATTATTGTTTCAATTCTCATTATATATATCTATACCAAGAATACTATTATTACCCAAAATTGTTCAAACACTATAATAATCACACGCTACTGGTAGCGCGTGCTACCGATGGTATCTTTAAAATATCTGGTTTATATTTACGGGCAAGACATTCTCCCGACTTTATTTTTTTATTTTTATTTTCATTTCTAGAAAAGGATATAAAAGGTATAGTAGAAACAAAGTCGGGTACTTATTGTTTTTTTTTAAATCGGAAATCACATTTATCGCTGCTCTGCTTCACTTTCACCTTCCAAGTACCGGAGTGCTACTTCGATTCGGTAAGAGTGTTCAAACTAATCTATGCTGGATCTTCTCCCCCTTCTTCTACGCGAGACATTTTAAGCTCAATCGGATCTATTGTTGCAGATCAAAAGAAGTTTCTTATTTCTCACGTTAAAATTCACTCTCAGTTTTCTTCTGAGTGCTGCACACTCCAAATTGTTGAAGCTTCGTAGTATTTGGTTATATAATTTTTTCCTACTGTGCGAATTTGATCTGAACAAAAGCTTTTCTTCTACGAAGTCGAAGCTTGAAGAATGAGCTTCTATAGTATATGAAACACATATCTATGTGTTTGCTTTATTTAGCTCATGGTACTTAGCTTTGCTCGGTGTCACTGTTGGTCGACCGATGTTAGTCACCATTTGTATCGATACTGCGAATCCTCAATGCTGTTTCCCGGAGACGCTTCATAAAAAGGAAAAGTCTAGTCTGATTGGTAATGGCAATTCACTTCGGAACAAAAAGAACCCTCTGCATATTAATATAACAGTTGAATAGAGATGGCATTCTTTTCATGTGTTTCTTCTTCTCATATTAGTTCATATTTAAATTCGGTCCAGTGGATGCTGGATCGCATCAGCAAATTATACTCAACTTCATTATCTCAAGATTGATTGTGTGTTGGGCAATTTATGTACAGGATTCATCAAACTGATGCACATGAAGATGTTCTTAAATTGATTTCAACGAAGAATTCAGTGGTGGTCTATGATGAAAAGTTTAAAAGTGAAATTAAGAGTAGCAGCTCTCGTTGTTATTGTTGTATGGATTGGGGTTGCTGCTATATATGGTTTGCTTAAGCCTGTGTCTAATGGGTGTATCATGACATACATGTATCCCACATACATTCCTATCTCTTCGCCACAAGGGGTGTCCTCAACAAAATATGGGTTGTATTTGTATCATGAGGGATGGAAAAAGATTGATTTTAGGGAGCATCTTAAGAAGCTTAGTGGTGTTCCCGTTCTCTTTATTCCAGGAAATGGTGGTAGTTACAAGCAGGCAAGGTTTTCGTTAATTTTCGCCTAGTTTTGTTATCCTTAAACTTTTTTCAGAAATTCATTATAAAAGTTAATGATCCAGCATTGCCATCCTAACATTATGTGATGTGACATTGATAATGAATGTTGCTAAGCGTGTGTTTTTTTTCCATTGACATAAAAAAATCCACTTAAACAGCTCATTTGATGCTATTTGAAGAAAATTTATATATTTTTAGTGAATTCTCAAGTACTTGGGAGATTAATTTGTGATACATCTACCTCAATTACTTATGACATCTTATAAATGAGTAATTTGCGATAGAGCTGAACTCAAAAAACTCAATCACATGATAAACATACCTTCCAAATGCGCTCACTGTAAAGGGCCGAAGCCTCTTTTTTCTTTTTCTTTTTTTGTTTGTTGGATAGGTAAAAGGACTGAAATGTTTTCAAATAATAGTGCGTTTTTTTAGAAAGGCTGATTTTCTCCGTATAGAAACATAATTGTCACTGTTTCTTTTTATCACTTTGTGCTTGTTACAGGTACGATCTTTGGCAGCAGAATCTGATAGGGCTTATCAAGGAGGTCCACCTGAGCGTACATTTTATCAGGAGGCTTCCTTAGCTCCTGAAGAGGGAGGGGCAGATTTTGATTTTTCTAGCTTTCAGTTGAAGAACCAATATAGGCATAAGTTAGATTGGTTTGCTGTGGATCTTGAAGGCGAACATTCTGCAATGGATGGAGGGATACTTGAAGAGCACACAGAATATGTTGTACATGCCATTCATAGGGTACATTTTTACCATTATCAAGTATCTTTCCTATATAATAGCACGTGAAAGAAAACATGAAAATTCATTAAGATCATATGGTAAATCTTAAATATTCTTTTCAGAAAAGTACTTTAGTTCATTTATTAGTCAATAACGCGACTTCAATATTGCACAGTAAAGCTTAAGTAGCAGGTTACTGTAAACTTTATCATGGAACCCATGAAAAGTACTTTTAAGTATTTAGTTTCCATCGGACGAAGTCCAATAGGACTTTTTCTGAGTGAACATTTTATGTTTTAGTCTTCCTCTATAAATTGTCTCACTGCCTGTTTTTGTGGGTCAAGTCTCAATGTATTAAATTCTACATACCATCCTCCTGTTATGTTGGTCATTCAAGAATCTTGTATTGTCTTTTTTCTCTGACTATGTCGAATAAATAACCAGTCATCATGTGATTTTTCAAGACTTGAAACACTTCTTTAAAATTCTTTAGATATCTATCACCAATATTTGAGTCAAGTTTTACCATTTTTGTTGTAAGAACATTTCTGATATCTTATTTTACCTTATTTTGGATGCTTTAAGCTATTGGGATCAGAATTAGGTTTGAAGATGTATTAAGTACACTTGATGCTCCTTTATTTCAAAATTAACGAGATGAAGGTAACTTTCAATCCATGCTTGCAGATTTTGGATCAGTACAAAGAATCATATGATGCTCGAGTAAGGGAAGGTGCTGCAGCTTCTGGAAGTTTGCCAAAAAGTGTGATATTGGTTGGCCACTCTATGGGCGGTTTTGTTGCTAGAGCTGCAATCGTCCATCCTAGTTTAAAAAAGTCAGCTGTTGAAACTGTTCTTACACTTTCAAGTCCACACCAGTGAGTTTTTAGTTTCAGATTCAAGGAAATTTTTTGGTGTATTATATTCCCGCAGTCATCAAGATTTTATGGGTTCTCCTTTTTCTTTAGATCACCTCCACTGGCATTGCAACCATCCTTGGGTCACTACTTTGAACGTGTAAATCAGGCCTGGAGAAAGGGATATGAGGTTCAAACCAGTCGGACAAGTTACGCGTCTGATCCTTTACTCTCTCATGTCGTTGTTGTCTCAGTTTCTGGTGGTTATCATGATTATCAGGTAGGTCCTCTCTTGCATCCTTCTGTGTGTTAGAATTACTCATTATGTCATTTTACATAGATTCTTCAGTAACCCTCTTCAAACCGATGAAAAAACTTGTAAAATTCATAAGTGCTCCCCACACATTTTTTCGGTTCTCACACTATTGGTTATACACGGATGGCTTGTTTTAACTTTTGTTTAATTAATATGGACTTAGTTGAAAAGCCCAGCCCGATCACTCCTTAAAACCTAGGTGTTAAGGAGAGGGGTACTAGAACTTTATAACTAGCACAGAATGGACAAGTCTAGGTGATGTGAGACAATATTCCAACACACCCTCCTGAACCACAACATGGTAGCCGAACTAAGCAGCATACCAAACGATCTGAACTAAACGGACAAAGAATCGAACTAAAGCAGCACAAACAAAGGCCCAACCAAGCTTTGATACTAAGTTGAAAAGCCCAGCCCGATCACTCCTTAAAACCTAGGTGTTAAGGAGAGGGGTACTAGAACTTTATAACTAGCACAGAATGGGCAAGTCTAGGTGATGTGAGACAATATTCCAACAGACTTGAGGTAATAATATCATAGCAAACTACTCTATTGTACCTTGTAGAGAGTAAAATAAAATAAAATTTCCTCCATACTCTGGACTGTGGGTAAGTAGGTATGTTGCTTAAGTTGTTAAATTTTAGTATTTAGTTATGGGTCACAGTTATCATTTTACAGTTGAATTTTGGGAGAATATTTGGATGAAAAAATTGAGTAGACAATGGATTTGTGCAACAGCCAGAATGATGATGCGATGAGGAGGCCAAGAAAATCAATTTTGTTTCACGACCTCGACTTTTCTTTTGGTTTACGCTTGATATATGTTTTCCATATGTACCCCAGAACATGGTTGTTAACCATGATTTAGTTGAGTTACTAAGGGAAGTTCTTTGCATATTACACTGCGAAACTTTTCTTTGTGGGCTTCTTTTCTTGTTGACATGATTATTTTTATGCAAAATCATGATAATCACCTTGGCTTAGTGGAGGCTTGTTAATTTTCCGTTTGTCTTTGGCTTTAGGTGAGGTCGAAGCTAGAAACCCTTGATGATATTGTTCCCCCAACCCATGGCTTTATGATCAGTAGTACAGGGATGAAAAATGTGTGGTTGTCAATGGAGCATCAAGCTATTTTGTGGTGTAATCAACTGGTTGTCCAAGTGAGTAATGTCACTCTTATAAATCCAAAACTTAGTCTCATCTGAAGATGGTTGTAAATATTTTGATTCCTATCCAGGTATCACACACTCTTCTTAATTTGATAGACTCCAGAACAGGCCAATCGAATGAAGACTCTCAAAGAAGACTTGCAGTATTCACAAGAATGCTTCGAAGTGCAACACCACAAAGTTTCAATTGGACGATGAAAAGACAGTCATCTCAATGGTCTCCATATGTTCCCAGTAAGGATGTGAAAGATACACCAGGTATCATTGTTGGAATGTTGTCCCACATCGCCTAGACTTGCCCATTCTGTGCTAGTTATAAAGCTTTAGTACCCCTCTCCTTAACACCTCGGTTTTAAGGAGTGATCGGGCAAGACTTTTCAACTTGGTATCAGAGCTTGGTTGGGCTTTTGTTTGTACCGCTTTAGTTCGGTTCTTTGTCCTCTTAGTTTGGATTGTTTGTGATGCTGTGTAGTTCGGATTGTTTGTGATGCTGTGTAGTTCGGCTACCGTGTTGTGGTCTAGGAGGGTGTGTTGGATTGTTGTCCCACATCGCCTAGACTTGCCTATTCTGAGTTAGTTATAAGACTTTAGTACCCCTGTCCTTACCTACCTAGGTTTTAAGGAGCGATCGGGCTGGGCTTTTCAACTATCATTACCTATATCTTTCTTCCTTTTACTGATTGGAGGAAAGTATTGTCATTTAATCGATCTTCAAGAAACAAGGTCTTATTCCTCCTTAAACCCCAAATCAATTTGATCTTCAAGAATCTTGTATTCCCAAATTGTCAACATACTATTTCAGGAATATTGCATGGAGTTGATGCCATGAGATAGTAGATTAGAACGATCACCTATGATCTTCGTAATGCTTTCTTAAAGTAGAGAAGCTTTATATTTAGCATTAGATTGATGAAATTCCATCTTGGAGTTATCAGTTGTCATTTTTCTTGAAATTTCGTTCTTGGAGTTATCAGTTGCCATTTTAAAACATAACAATGCTGTCGATTTCTTCTCATTCATAATATGCTGCTGTGAATCGAGTAACTCAGATATTTTTCTTTATGAAAAAGAAAAATCACAAAACCAATTGATAATGTCCCAGTATTAGATATTACCTTTTCAAAAATTGCTTCCTGTTATTTTTTAATAAATTCTCTTTTACGAGTTTGAGTAATTTTTAAGTCCAAAGGACATCCTAAAGATGACGGTTGTTTAACAATCATAGTTGCCTTGGAGATAGTCATGTAATGTATTCGTAGGTACTGTAACAAAGGCTGTATGCATGTGTTTAATCAGCGACATGTTGGGTTTCTTGTGTGGTAAGGAATGCTGTAATCTGTAATTGATGCTTGTGATACTCTTTGTTGTATAAGATAGCCTCAGGGTAGAATGTTATGCAGAGGACATACTTTACTTAACCAGAGAATAAAGGTGTCTTTTAATACTTTCACGATTATATAAGATTTCAGAAAGCTTCAAAATTTGTTAAGAGTTTTCTTATGTATTTCTTCTTGGAAATTTTGTCAAGCATAGCAATATTTGATGGTATCTCATTGTTACAGGATCCAATGCACAAACTATAGCCACTTGTCCCAAAAGTTTTCGTTGGAGTGAAGATGGCCTTGAAAGGGACCTATATATTCAGACGACTACTGTTTCTGTTCTAGCTATGGATGGTCGTAGGCGATGGCTGGACTTAGAAAAACTGGTTAGCTTTATGAATTTTACATTTGGATTTGAAAATTTCTCACTTTGATTATTGCCAACTATTCCTTTTTCTACTTATATTTCTGTATCCACTTTCTCATGATAATATCAGCTATAACTTTTTCCTTTTTCCAATTAACTTTTTTACCGATAAAAAAATTTCTCCTATAATTTTATGATTCTTTGCCGATTAGACGATTGTCATGTTTCCTATATCTTCTACTCCATTTGTTACTTCATTACTGAACATACTAATTAATCCTGTTAGAACATTTCCTATTACATGCATTTCCTAGAGAAGTAATTCTCCACCTTTTTAATTTGTCTCTGTAGGGTTCCAATGGCAAAAGCCACTTCGTATTTGTGACAAACCTTTTACCATGTTCTGGGGTCAGACTTCATCTATGGCCTGAAAAGGGAAGATCAGCTTCAGAGTTACCTTCTGGTAAAAGAATTCTTGAGGTTACGTCGAAGATGGTACACATTCCATCAGGACCAGCACCAAAACAGGTAGCAAACTCGTCTTTACAATGCATTTTATTACTATCATTAATCTGAACCCTAGGTTCGATGCATAATGCCTCTTCCCACGGCAGTAGTTGTGTTTGATGTCTATAAAATATTTGTTGTCTAAGGTGGGAAATCTTTCTTGCTTAAAAACTATTGGTTTTTGACACGTAGGTCTTGTTGATTGGTTGAACCAGCTTTCGTGAGAAGTCGACCTGATTTAATTTTCTTATATGCAATTTGCTGCATGGTTGACAGGTTGAACCTGGGAGTCAAAGTGAGCAAGCTCCTCCATCTTCTGTATTTCTTTTAAGCCCTGAGGATATGCGTGGTTTCAGATTCCTGACCATCTCCGTTGCACCTCGTCCGGTATTGCCTTAGTTTTTTGTCATAGACTTTCAATTGTATAAAAATATTGTGGGAATGGAAAATATCTGGAAGGTTTGTCGGATTGGCACTTATTATTTGTCCTACAGATTCATCTTCGCATCTTTGTGAATTTGGTGGAATCAGTTTATCCTTTTTAAATGAAGTGCTAAAACTAAAAAAAAAAGGAATTATAAAAAAATAAAAAATAGGACGGAGGTAGCTGCTGAGTTTCATGATTTGTTATGTTTCAGTTGTTGAGGTATGTTTCAGTTGTTGAGGTACTGGTGTTTTTCATAAAGTATGTGGTTCATATATAGGAGCCGTGATAATCAAAACTGATTTGAAGATCTGGTTTCTACCATTTTATAGTCTGGGACTGCCACAACACTCACACTTACACGAATGACTGAGATAGTCATGTTTCCCACATTTTTTCCCACATTTTTCATAGATCTGCGGCTTCATATCCTTGTTGAAGAATAGGTTATAAGGTCTAAATTGTTTAAGGATGTACCTTTATTTTTTATTTTTCGCAGTTGAGATAACTTCTGTTTGTAATAGTTTCGTTTCTTTTTGGTTTGTGAGGATTTCTTGTTCTCACATCCTTCTGTTTGCATCTTTTTTCATTAATGAATTTACAGTTTCCTATAAAAATTTATCCTTGTTGAAGAATATAATACCAATTGGTTAAATTACTTTAATCCATACACCATGACAATGAGTATCTTTTGAAGTTGTGAGCCATAATTGTAATACTCATCATCACCATGCTGCTGAACTGTATACTGATAATGGTTTGAGTAATGTGCATTTGTGGTGACATTTTGATTCGCAGACTGTTTCAGGCAGACCTCCCCCTGCAGCTTCTATGGCAGTTGGGCAGTTCTTCAATCCGGAGGAGGGGAAAAGAGAGTTTTCTTCTTGGTCAATGCTTCTATCTATGTACTCTAATGAGGTTAATATCTATACGATGCATGATGCATATGATTTCCAACATTTTGAGTTCTTCAGAACTTGAGTATTTCAGTTATTTAGCTTGAAGAAAATATGACTTAACTCTTGCATAAGCTCATTTGATGCAGGACATGTTTTTGAAGGAGGACCATCCTTTGGCTTTTAACTTATCATTCACTATGAGCTTAGGACTTCTTCCTATTACTCTTTCTTTGGAAACAACAGGCTGTGGAATCAAGAACTCTGCCAATGAGGCCGGTGATGTCGATAGCAGTAGTAAGAATCATAAGCTGTTAATATGCTGTTCAAGCCAATTATATTGGTTCTGTGTTATAATTATCTTATCCCTGGCAAGTTCTCTGTTTTTGCTTTCTCTGTTGGTTTATCCACTCTTATGTCTTTTTCCTCATTGCAGGGCTGTGCAAACTGCGTTGTTTCCCACCTGTGGCACTTGCCTGGGATGAGACATCTGGTCTTCATATATTCCCAAATCTATATAGTGAGATGGTTCTTGTTGATTCCTCACCCGCATTTTGGAAATCCAGCAGTGATACTGAGAAAACTACTGTTATATTGCTGGTATAAGCTGCTTAAAGAAGGCTGCTTTTTATATGTGAATATGTGGTATTGTGGTATTGAATAGTAATAACTAGACATTGGTTTCCCCTTTTGGTGGGAGAGGTAATACTTTTCACTCTTTATTATTTGCAGGTAGATCCACATTGTTCATACAAAACTAGCATTGTCGTCTCTCTCACTGCAGCTGCTGGCAGGTTTTTATTAATGTATAATTCACAGGTATTAAATCAATTTCCTGCTTATGTACTTATCATCTTTACTATGTACTTTGTTATTTTAATTTATTTGCCTATCGACACTTTTTATCCTTTAGCTATGCCGATTCTAGAGGATGCTTTTCTTTGATACTGTATATGAATGAGAAAAGTTTGGACTATAAAGGTCGAGTCATTCCTGAAAGTTTTCAAAAAGAAACTTTTAATTTGATAGATGAGTTTCTCCTCGCTCATCCTTATCTAGTTGAATGATTCATGGAATAATTTTCTTAAAAATGTTATGAAATCGTCAAAAAATTTTATTGTACGTTGAGTTCCAACCAATCTATGTATTTTGTTTTAAGAGTAAGAAGTAATTCATTCAAAAACCACAAAAAAATGTTGTACGCAATTGTGAAGGTCACTCGATAAAAGCTGACCAACAGACTGAATATGTAGAGTAAAATACTAAAATGTAAGACAGACAATCCCCCCCCCCAAACAGCATGTAAAACATGTAAGCGCTGTAACTTGATTACCTATATGTATGTCCGAACTCGGGGAACCTAAATCCTAAACTTCAACAGTCGATTAACACCAAATTCTTATATCCTCTAAACAAGCTCCTTGATTAATTAAATTACTCATTCGATGCCGTTCATGAAACTCTCACATCCTTCCAGAGGTACCAAAAGATATGAATTGGAGCCAAATCCCAAATCTAGGGATTGCCCACTGAATTTCAATTCCCTTTGAGCAAATCATCTCTTATTTTCCCCCTAAACCTATGATTAATAAAAACTGAAAAGTTAACAAAAAAATAATTAGATAAAAACTGAAAAGTTCACAATACATACAGAACCCCAAATCCATTTTCTCCTACCACCAAAATCTCTCCTTAACAAACCACATCAAACTCCATCAATTGATATATCAGCACTCCTTTGTTCTCGAAAGTGACATTTTTTATCTGTTGCTAAGCATTGAATGCTACTCTATTTACTACGATATGCAGCTCTCTTATATTCTTTGAGAAATCCCCCCCCCCCAACCCCCCACACGCAATTATGTTAAGTTGATGTTATAAATACTTTTCATGCAGATAGCTGGCTTTTCTGTCGTTGTCGTCTTTTATGCTCTGATGAGGCAAGCACAGGCATGGAATCTTGATCTACCTGTACCCTCAATGCTGACAGCCACTGAATCCAACTTGAGATTACCATTGCCATTTATTCATTTGGCCATTGCACCTATATTCATTACTTTTCTCCTTTCCATGTTGATGTCTATACCTTTACCTCCATTTGCTAGTTTCTCCATTGTGTCAGTGATCTGTTATTTGATTGCAAATGGAGTTGTAGTTACTCTGACTTTGGCATCACAAGTGGTATTCTACGTGGTTGCTGCTGTGCATGTCTTTGTCAAGACAAGGTTAGTGGACTCCATCTATCATGCCATTTAGTAAAATAGATTTTGTCAATAAATGGAGGAAGACGACTGGACATTTTTATTTTGTTGGGGGGCGGGGGAATTAGAGAATGTGAGCTACTGCTGCAGACCTTGTTCAAGACTGTAGTCCAACACACGATGTTTTGATTATCTCACTAGTGGATTACAGTAGTAGAGTTCATTTAAGAATATTTTGAAGGGCCATTTGTGAATAAAACTTCAGTCCGCTATCTCCTTTCACCTTGCAGCTTTGACTTTTGCCCTAAAGGTTCTATATAGGCACGTCTTTTTTACCACTGAATTTCTTTGGAACCTTAACTAGCACGTACAAGCAATTTCTTTAAATCTGGCATGCTGACGAGAAAAAACATGTTGCAACTTCGCTGAACAGTGGGAATTATGATTTTCAGGTGGCAAGAAAGCTTTTTATTTCATCGCTGGTTTATTAATCTTTCCACTGGATTCTTTACATTCAAGGTATCTTCTATCCTAAATCAAATTGCAATTGGCCAGTTTAGCTTGTACAATAATCCGGATTAGAAAATCTATGTTTCTTATAAAAGAATTGCTCCAGATCAGACCTGATTACAAGCCAGACCCTCCTTTGATGTAACTGCCAGCCTGAGCTCACTCTGGCTCAAATGTCTGCTTAGGCCTAATTTATGAAGCCCAAGATATCTAGTTTTTTTATGGGAAGCTTGCAAGGTGATTTTGATGTTTGAGGAAAAGAAAGTCCTTTCTTTTCATTTGGCAATGAAACAATACATACACATTAAAGTGCATACATCTAAATGTTTATTACTAGTCACAGTTGTCCAGTACCGCCCAAGAACGGGGTGAGTAATTTCTTAGGCCACATTTGAACGGACTGGCTCTATGAAATGGACCTAAAATATTTGTCCAGTACCGCCCAAGTTCATCCTTAGCCCATTAGGCATGTGTTTCAGTCCATGTTCATGTCTAGACTGGACATGTTGTCTAGTTATCCTTTTTTTATCTTTAAAATGTTTATTACTAGTCAATTTATATGCCTTTCATATTAACTTTATAACCGTATTAACTTTATAATTTATTTGTATTTCATGACCCCATTAAATTTCTAAGAAATTTGATTACTGTTCATAAGATATCTCTTCTGTCTTCCACTTCACATATTCTTTTTGGCTAGATCACTAGTGTGCAATTTTGGTTTTAATTTATTTACTTTAAAGCAGGTGGTTAGGGTTTTAAGAGTCAATCTGGTTCTAGTTACTGCCTTCTCTGCAACTACATTGGCGTGCTTTGTTCATCCAGCATTGGGGTTGTTTGTGTTACTCATGTCTGATGCTTTGTGCTGTCATAGTGCACTATCCAGGTATTCTTTCAGGTTTTTCTCCACTATTATTATTACTATTATTATTATTATTATTATTATTATTTACTATTATTATTATCATCATCATCATCTTGTAATGTGGGGGTCACTGAAATAGACTATAGCTGTAATGAGATTTTTCTGGTAAAAAAAGTATTTATTGTTTAATCATTCAATAAACCATAAAAGTAATGAGTGTATCTATATGGTAAAGAATAACATCATATAAAAGAGCTCGATATTGGATGTAGATACTTTTCCTCAGATGAAAAAAATTATCTTCTTGACCTGCTACTTCAGTACTTCCTTGCATGCATACATGATACACATGTGCACGCTGCGTGTGTGTATTTACAGATATTTGATATCGAATGGAATAGGAATTTTAAAAATCAATTTGCAAAATAATTCGTGTGAGAATGGTGATTAAGGTAGTATAATCCTGATTAACGTTCCTAGTGGAACTAACTTTTGAAAAGCCTCCTATGCTTTCTAGTAGATCTGATATCGCTACATTGGAAAGCAGTGTATCAAATACATATATTTTGATTTCCAAGGGGCTAGAAAATTTATAAATCAATGTACAAAATAGTTCTTGTGAGTATACTGGTTAAGGTAATATAACACTGATTAACATTTCTAGTGGAACTAACTTCGGAAAGGCTCTGATGCTTTCTGGTCCATGTGGTGTCAGAGTGGCTGCAGTACATTGGAAAAAGTGGATATAATTGGCCATGGACACAAACGTTCCTTAACAGGGATTTTACATCTATCATAACACAAATTGTTCCATGTGTTTATGGCTTAATGTTAGTACTAGTAGAGCTTAAGAATCAACTATGCAGAAAAGATCCTTGGGATATCTACAATATCATTTTTGGGTAACTTGCCTTGCTCCTTCCTTTGAGGTAGAGTATATTGAGTGATGAGTTTGTAAGCTTCATAATTCTAATTATTGGCTGTAACTTGGTGATCCTGAAAGCTGCTCTATTTGTTTTGTGACAGTTTTTTGACAGCTTCCTTTCGCAGCCATGCAAGAAACAAAGATCTACTTGATTATAGCATGGACAGAAGCAATGGCTCGCAGCAGTTCACATTCAAAATTGATGGTAAAGTTAGTAACTGGAAGGACAATGCGGAGGATACAGGTTCCAGTAGTCCAGGCTCTTCCAAAAGTTTTGGTGAAACACAATTAGAGACCTTTCATCATTGTCATGGCTTATTGATCCTGCATCTTATAGCAGCTCTCATGTTTGCACCTTCACTTGTTGCTTGGTGTCAGGTATGAAACTTGATGCTAATTTTGGTTGTCCAGAATGTAATTTCTGATTTTTTATTTCTTCCTTTTGCCGCTAACCACTTGACCATAAGCCTTTAATATGTATTCGTAGGGCCAGATAGTTTTATGATTTTGAATATGTTGCTTCACAGAGAAAGACATCAGTTAAACATGGTTTTTATGACTGTCAACTTCTTGAAATATGAATATTTTTAGTTATTCAGTTAATGCCATTATGTTTTGGACTTTCCAAATGTGTTTGTTCACTCTTTATGTATAAACACCATCAAGTAATCGTCTCATTTGAGTTCTTCTCAGTTGAATATGAATTATCTTTGGGGAGTGTCCTTTCAATAGTGTGTTGTTTTTTTCATGTGATGTTTCTAAGCACTATATTTGAAAAAAATTGTCTGCTTGTTATTCTGCATAATTATTATAGTAATGATTATCTATCATCTTTACATTCAAATATCTGGCTGGCCTTCACATAGTATATATTCCATGTTGTTGCAGAGAATAGGAACAAGTCAGAGCCTTCCATGGCTCCTTGATTCAGCTCTTTGCACTGGAATCATCCTCCATGGCATTTGCAACTCAAAGCCGGAGTGCAATTCGTATTTGTTTTATTTCCCAGGCATCCCTACCGGGGAAGTCAGATTAGACTTTATCTACCTGGTTGCTGGATACTATTCCCATCTCTCTAGCCTGGCCTTGGCTCCATACAGAGTGTTTTATGCTATGGCTGCAACAGGTGTTATTTCTTTTTTATTGGCGAATCTGCAAAGAAGGTATAGGGAGAAAGCAGAGTCCCATTTTGGAAGTCGAAAACATTCACATAGACATTGAGAATATATAGTCAGGCATATATACAGAGGCCATGATACGCGAGCGAGGGACCGTGATGAGAGGCGAAATGTGAAAAATGAAAAGAAAAAGAATTCTTCATAGAAAGAGTCTAATTTGGCTAATCCCCTTTTTTTCATGTGGTGGATGCCTTTTTCTCTTTTGTTTGAGCATTTTCATAATAAACCAACTTTATTGAGAGTTTTATTTCATTTCCTGCATCTGGGTGTCGTTTTTTGTGGTGTTGAAGAAACGAGTAATTCCTTATGTGTTCATTAGAAAGAATTGTTAGTTCAAATATGAAAGTGACTTGATATCGAATGGATCAGAGTTCAGCAATTCTTATATATACATGGATACAAATACCATTTGTTCTTGTCTTGTGTGTGAAACTAGCATAGATTTGACAACTGCTCCAGCTTCTTAACCGTCTCCTCAAAGGACGGAGATACGTGACCTTTTTCTCCATGTTAACATTTTCATTGTAAATCCCTTCCTGCTTAAACTTCACTGAATCACGTTAGTTGATCTCACCTTGAAGAGGGGAGATTTCATTACGTGGGTGTGGGGTTTAATTATTGTATTAATTTATCTTGTCGATTTCAAGATCAAATAAAAAAAAAAGTAGAAAGTAACAGTAATAAAATTTGATCACGACGTATTTGTATAAAATAATCTCTTTTAGATGCTTAGGTCCATCTAGTCGGTGATTTAAAAATAGTTTCTAAAAACTAGAAAGAGCGGAAACTGTTAAGTAAATAGGTTTTTCTATTATTTGATTAGTTTATGCAGAGGGCATATTTATCTTTTCTGCTCAACTAGTTGTTGAGGCTTTCTTGTCCTTTATAGTTATAGTTTTATTTTGTCCTCTGTCTAGTTTTGGTTAATGAAAGATTATTTCTCTGATCTCTTTCTTTCGCTTGTCTATCTCAACTCTCTTTCTCTTTTGTTTCTGTTTTCCATTCAATCTCATTTATCTACATAGTATCAGAGCCTATTTGACTCACGTCAATCTTCATGGTTGAACTTGTTGAAAGTGTGCCCACAGATTCTCAAGACTCTGCTTAACAATGTTAGCCCTTAGACTAATTCCCAAAACCTAAATCATTCCAACCCTCAATCTTTACCGTCTGCTTCAAATCTTGTTCAAGAAAATATCAATTCTCAGATTTTCCATTCTAGTCCTTCCTCGTCAATGGGTATTGTTGAATCTTCTCCTCACTCCCCTATATTCCCCCTCTCTAATATCTGCAATCTAATTTCGATTAGACTGGATTCGATTAATTTCATTCTTTGGAAGTATCAAATCACTGGAATATAGAAAGCCCATCTTGTTTTTAGATATACTGATGGCACGATCAAATGCCCTGCAAAATTTTTGAAAGATACAAATGGGGAAGGCACATTCGTAGGGACCCGAGGCACGAACAGTGGCTTGTGCAAGATCAAGCCCTTGTAACACTGATAAATGCCACTCTATCTCCAATGACATTATCGTACGTAGTTGGGTGCAAGACTTCAAAGGAAGTTTGAGATTTTTTGGAAATAAGATTTTCTTCCCTCTCACGTACCAACATTCTACAATTGAAGTCAGATTTGCAGTAAATCTCCAAGAAGCCGACAAAAAACATTGATGCATATATTCATAGGATCAATGAAGTTAAGGATAAGCTCTCAACCGTTTCAGTTAATGTAGAAGACAAAGACATCTTGACTTTCACTCTCACAGAACTTCCAGTTGAATATAATATCATTCGGACCTCAATTCGAACAAGAGCAAAACCTTTGAATTTAGAAGAATTACACTTCTTCTAAAATCAGAGGAACATTTTATAGAGACTCAACATAATGACAAGATCAGTCAGCCCAGAATATTGCCTTTCTTGCAACCTTTGACAACAAAGGACCGAATAGAGGCCGCAGTTTCAGAAATGTTTGAGGTAACATGAACAATTCAGGGTGATCCAACTCCAAACTAGATTCCATCCTCTCTTCCCTCCGTTCTTGGGGCACCACCTATAAAAAACAATCAGTCTTCAAAGGATCAACCAACAATGGCCAATAATTCTCAAATTCTCAGTACCATTATGTTCAATGCCAGATTTGTCAGGAAATGGGACATAGTGCTGTAGATTGCTTTCACCTTATGAACTTTGCTGATCAAGGAATGAGTCCTTCCTCTAACTTGACAGCCATGACAGCCTTGAGCCAAGCCACACATTCTGACCGACAAGCTTGGCTTACTGACACAGGATGCAACACACATCTAACTCATGCACTTGCACATCTTGAATACCTCATCTGAATACACAGGTGATGATGGTGTCTCTGTTTGAAATGGTCACATATTACCCATCACTCACACATGCTCGAGTTCTCTTAATACTTCTTCTCAATCTTTTCCTCCGCCAAATGTTTTTTGTATGCCTCAATTATCTGCCAAGTTACTTTCTGTTTATCAATCTTGTCTTGAACATAATTGTCAGTTCACATTTGATACCTTTTGTTTATGGATTCAAGATAAGGAAATATGCAAAAATTTGCATAAAGGGCATTGCATAAATGGTCTTTGTCCTATTCCTATTGCATTGTCTTCTACTTCTAGTTTTGACTTTCTTAGCTCTAAACATAATGCTTCTCTTTGGCATTATTGTTTAGGTCACCCTAATAACAATGTTGTCAAACAAATTCTTGCTAAAGCTAAAATTCCCTATATTGATTCTGCTATAAATTCTTTGTATTTGTATAAGTTGTGTTTCTAATAAGATGTCAAGGCTTCCATTTAGCAATTTTGTGACTATTAATGATTTACCTTTGTCTCTTATTCATACTGTTGTTTGGGGACCATCCCCTATTGCTTCTATTTTAGGACATGTATTATGTGATCTTTATTGATGACATGATAAGATTTACTTGGTTTTTTCACATTAGCAATGAATCTGAAGTTCTATATGTTTTCATGAGCTTTCAACCCCTTGTTGAGAATCTTTTCTCAACTAAAATCAAAACATTAAGGACTGATGGAGGAGGTGAGTATAACAGCCTCTCCTTTCAGTCGTACCTTGCTGAAAAATGTATTTTTCATCAAAAGACTTGCCCATATACTCCTCAGCAAAATGACATTACTGAAAGGAAGCATAGGCATTTGGTTAAGAGATGCCTTACTCTTATGCATCATTCTTATGTTCCTTCTCATTTCTAGAATTTTTCTTTTGCTATTGCTTCTTATATGATCAACAGAATGCCTAGCGCAACTATGAGTAATAAATCTCCTTATGAATTATTATTTGGTAAAGCACCAGATCACAAAATGCTTAAAGTTTTTTTATGTAGTTGCTATCTAAATCTTAGACCTTATATACAGCACAAGTTTCAACTTACAAGCTCTCAATGTGTGTTTCTTGGATATGCTCTTAATAAAAAAGCTATATTTGTTATGATTATTCTACAAAACGTTTCTACACTTCTAGAGATGTTATTTTTTATGAGACTCAGTTCTCCTTTGCTACCACTTTTGTTTTGCCTCCTACTACTGGTTCTACAAGTTCTACTCCTTCAATTACGCACTATTCTTCTCTTCTTCCTTTATTCAACACTTTGCCTAGTTACAATTCTACATCTCTTACTCCTAAAGAACCAGATTGTATGCTAACTGTTAAGACTATTACTGATGTTACTATTGGATTGAATCATACTTTACATTGATTCTGTTAGAGTTTCTGCTGTTAATTCTGTTGGTGTGCATACTGAAACTTCAGCTAATAATTCCATTGCGTATAATGATTCTCCATCTGGTTTACATTTTGATTCTACTACTTTGCATCATGATTCTACTTGTAATATTAAACTGTAAAATGAATTGGTTCATGTTTCTTCTGGTATTCATACTTGGTCCTTTCATGATATTACTGCTGGATAGTCCATTGATCTGCCTGTTTCTACTCATCCTCTTTCTAGCATTAGACACATTAACTCTCCACCTCACACACAGTCTCATCACCCAATGCAAAGAAGGTCCAAATCTAAGATTTTTAAAAAGAGAAACATTCCCTGTCTCTTGTCCTAAAGATAGTACTATTGAACCTAATTCTTATACCATGGCTTCTAAACGCCCAGAATGGGTTAAAGCTATGCAATCTGAGCATGTAGCCCTAAAATCTCAAAACACTTAGACTCTTATGCCTCTCCCTCCTCATAAGAACCTTATTGGGCGTAAATGAGTGTACAAAATCAAGTACAACCCCTGATGGTTCTATAGCCAGGCATAAAGTCAGGCTAGTTGCCAAATGTTATCATCAACAACTTGGCTTGGACAATGAGGAAACCTTTAGTTCAGTTATTAAGAAACCCACTATAAGAATTTTATTCTCCTTAGTTGTTACTTATGGTTGGCCTTTAAGGAAACTTGATGTCAAGAATATTTTTTTGCATGGTTCTTTAAATGAGGAGGTTTACATGTGTCAGCCTCCAGGGTTTGTAGATCAAAACTGTCCCGCATAAGTGTGTAAACTGAACAAGTCATTGCATGGTCTTAAACAAACTCCTAGAGCTTGGTTTGAGAATTTACCAGTCATCTCTTATCTCTTGGCTTTATTGGTTTCGAAGCTGACACATCATTGTTTGTTCATGCTTCCTCTCATTCTCTCATTTATGTTTTGCTCTTTGTTGATGACATTGTGATTAGTGGTACTAGTTTTCATACATTGATAAGGGGTTCTTGCTTTAAAACAGAACTTTGATATATCTGACCTTGGAGAGTTAAAGTATTTCTTAGGGCTTGAGATTAGTGGTAACTTCTCATAGTATTTTTGTTAACCAACATAAGTATGCTAGGGACTTAATTCTTAAGGCTGTCATGCTTGATTCTAAACCTTGTCAATCTCTTTGCTCAACTAAATCTCATTTATCCACTCATACTGGTTCTCCATTGTCTGATATAACATTATATAGAAATCTTGTTGGCTCTCTTCAGTATCTCACTTTCACTAGACCTGGCATCAACTTTGCTATCAATCGTGTATGCCAATTTATGCACTCACCTACTACCGCCCACTTTGCTGTTGTCAAAAGAATTCTAAGGTATATTATAGGTACTATTGATCATGGTGTGTGTTTTAAACCTGGATCTCTTCATTTACAGGCCTTCGATGATGCTGACTGGGCTGATGATCCTGCAGATAGGAGATCAACTTTAGGTTTTGTTATCTTTCTTGGCCAGAATCGTGTTTCTTGGAGTGCAAAGAAGCAAGCAATTGTGGCTCGATCATCCACTGAAGCAAAGAATAAACTCTTAGCTAACACTACTGCCGAGTTGACTTGGTTGAGACAAATTCTTCAAGTTCTTCATGTGTACCAAAGTCAAGCTCCTGTCTTGTTTTGTAACACTAAAGCAATATCATTGGCTTCCAATCCTGTTTTTCATGGTTGCACAAACCATGTGGAAATTGACTTTCACTTTGTGCGAGAAAGAGTGGTCAATAAGGACTTGATTATGAAGCATGTGCCATCTCAACTTTAACTTGCAGACCTGTTTACTAAACCCTTATGCATTCAACGGTTTAGTTTCCTTTGTGACAAACTCATCATTCCTCCTCAGATTAGTTTGATAGGGATGTTAAGTAAATATGTTTTTCTGTGATTTAGTTAGTTTAGTTAGAGAGTATATTTATCTTTTATGCTCAACTAGTTGTTGGGGCTTTCTTCTCCTTTATAGTTCTGTTTTGTTGTCCGGTTTTGGTTGGTTAATGAAAGATTCTTTTCCTAATCTCCTTCTTTTCTCACTCGTCTCTCTCAACTCTCTTTCTCTTCTGTTTCTGTTTTCCATTCAATCTCATTTCTCTACAGAAATGAGATTAAAAAAATGTTCGTTGAAAAAAAAACCAAAATTAATATCCCAGTGTTTGTGGAAATACTGAAGATGTGTTTTTAGTATAAATTCTCAAAAGGAAAGAAGTCTTCAAAATTAATTGACATTGAAATATATACATTTAATAAAATTTTGTTTAGGGTCTTCTTTTTGTTTCAAAAATAGAAAAATAAAAATGAAAACTCGACTGTAATTAGTTACTACTTTAGATGAGATTTGTATCTTTGAACTTCAGTTTGAATAGAAAGCAATAAAGCACGAGAGCTTGAAGAGGAAGAAGAAAGATGCTTCTTTTTTGTCTTTGGACTTCTCTCCTCAGTTTGGGTAGAAATGATTTTTCCCGGAAGAAAATGGTTCAACTTCAAATTAATTAAAGGGTAAATTACAGTTTTACCCTCTATAGTTTGTGATAATTTTCATTTTAGACCCTACACTTTAAAAATTTATAAAGTAGACCCTACAGTTACATTTTACATTCACGTTAGACCTTCTGTTAAATCTCCACTTAAAAATATTAACGGTCCATCACAGTTTGCTGGTGTGGCATTACGTGGCAAGTAATTTAACGTCATGTTAGTTTTTTAATTATCCCAGCAACCACGTGGAAAGAATTACCCATTTACTCCCCCCTCTTTCTTCTTCCGTGAGCTTTGGCATGATCTCGCAAACCTTATGCCTCTTATGGTACTGCTTGGCATCACTGAGATCAGTCGAACACTTCTCAGCCTAGCAACACCGCATCCCACCATCTCCTCATCCACCGCCCATTTTTTTATCGAGGTCACACTTCCCACAATTACTTTCTTCTTCTTATCCCCATCTTCCTCCAATGTCACAACCTCTTTCTTCACCTTCTCCTTCCAAACAAACATGCTTTCTATTGTTGGGGATGGTTTACTTCAGTTTTTGCCACATCCATAAAGGACCCAGATCATAAGAAGACCAACAGATCAGTTTTTGCTACTGTGATGTAAGGATCTTTATTTCTTTGACCAACTGAATCTCCATCTTTTTACCTTAAATTATTCTGTTGGATTAGGTTTACTCCCAGAAGTACTCGCTTTGGTATTTTTGGTGTTGTAATGGGCTACTTAACTTTCAGTGCTCCTCCGATATTTTTTTGGATCTAGCTTTTTTTTAGCGGTTTTATTTTTGGATGAAGTTTAGCTTCAGAGATCTTTGCACACACACTCTCTCTATCCATATCTCTCTCTCTCTCTCTGTCTGTTGGAGTTTGAACTCAGGGAAGAAGAAAGAGGGGGGAAAAGAATCAGGGATTTATTGGAGAAACGAGGGCTTTTAATATAGATATGTTCGACCTAGGGACGATAATGGCTCTAGGTCTTCCAATTTCATTCTTAACTCACCTTGGATTTCAATCCTTACTTTGTCAAGCTGAAGAAGAATTTGGGTTTGCTCATGATATGGGTCTCATTATTCCTTGTGAAGAAGTTGTTTTTCAAGCACTAACCTCCGTGTTGAGAAGAGATGGAAAGATAGGTCAGCTGCAGAAAGCTGACGTGACGTTAAATTACTTGTCACGTAATGCCACATCAACAAACCGTGACAGACCGTTAATATTTTTAAACGGAGATCCAACGAAAAGTTTAACGTGAATGCAAAATGTAACTGTAAGGTCTATTTTAAAAATTTTAAAAGTGTAGGATTTAAAATGAAAACTACCTTAAACTACAGATGATATAACTATAATTTATCCTTAATTAAAATACAAATCACAATCCATGTATTTTCAGTTTTACTGTAATGTATACTTTTCCTTAAATTATTTTTTTTTCTGATAAATAATATTTAATTTCAAATAACTCATAATTATCGTTGTATGTTCTACTTTTCTTTAAATGAGTTGTTTTCTGTTAAGTAATGATTAATTTCAAATGGACCCACGTAAAAGAAATTACTTTTTCCAAATTAACCCTTCTTCAACTTTACCATCACTATTTCATCTTCTTATATGACAGTTTCATCCATTAAAGCTCCTCCATTAAGTCTGTCGTCAAACACTAAGAAGAGCTCCTCCATTCTGACGTTTCGGTTTAAGGAGACTTTTGGGTTTTTCAATTTCTACATATGGGCCATATCTCTCTCTAACTAGATTCAGTCTTTCCACCACCTCCATATGTCAAACTCCAAAGGCATCACTGAGATTGTAAAACCAGACCATCATCTTCATCAACAAAGACCACCGATTTCACAAATAAAGAAAACACTCAATGAAGCCTTGATAAATTTGTCAAAGAAGACTAAAAATGCATAAAGAAATAAAACAAAAATATATATTTTGTTCATAACCAATTCGAAGATGGGTACAAAATCGTCGTCCTCAATTTGGCGAAAGTGAGGCAAAGGGGAAAGAAATTAGGGTTGGGAGTTTTTAGGGATTTGTTTAAAATGGGGAAGAGAGAAATCTGCTACCTTCCAAAAGCTTTTGGGGGGGGGGGGGGGGGGGGG
>QANY01002162.1:22725-214249 GCA_003255025.1 Datisca glomerata
GGGGGGGGGGGGGGTTCTGAATCTCTGATCATGATGGTAAACGTTTTTTCTGTTATAAAATATGACTAATTTGGTGATAAATGACAAATATGGGAACTAAATTAGTTATTTATAAAATATAAGGGTTTTAAAGTTTTATAAAATTCGGCCCTTACATCCGAATTAGGTTTTTAACGTCTTTTTATAAAAAAAAAAACACCTTGTGGCTTTGGTCGTATAAATTGGCAGCTTCCGTTTAGGGTTTTAGTTGAGAGAGAGAGACTGTCTTTGCAATTTTCCGTCAAAGATGAAGACCATTCTTTCTTCTGAGACTATGGACATCCCAGAGGGTGTCAAAATTAAGGTAAATGCGAAGATCATTGAGGTAGAAGGTCCTCGCGGTAAGCTTATCCGCAATTTCAAGCACCTCAATCTCGATTTCCAGCTTATCACTGACGAGGAAACCGGCAAGAGGAAACTCAAGATCGACGCATGGTTCGGCTCTAGGAAGACTTCTGCCGCTATTCGTACCGCCCTCAGCCACGTCGAGAATCTCATCACTGGTGTTACCAAGGGCTACCGCTACAAAATGCGTTTTGTCTATGCTCACTTCCCCATCAATGCTAGCATCACTAATGGCAGCAAGTCCATCGAGATCCGTAACTTTCTCGGTGAAAAGAAGGTACTATTTGCCTTCTGGTTACTGTGTGTCTCTTGTCCATTGGTGGTTCAGTTATCTATATGTGTAATGGTGCGTATTGTGAAGCTTCAAACTCTCTATGAATTGAGAGTTTGTTATATTTTAGGAGTACATTATTAACTGGAAAGTTGAGCATACTGACATTAGCATATGTATAGCGCAAGTCTTGTAATATCTCGTGCGTATCGGTGCTTCAATGAGTGCACATGGCAAGAGATTATGTGTGTATAAGGATAGTATTTGTTTTTATGCAGATTTTAGATGAACGCTCGTATGCAATAAGTACAGCTGAGATTTTAAAACTTTCTCCTTCAATTATGTAACAACGTGCTTTAGTATGTTATACATTAATCTTTGTGTAAATGACATAAAGTGATATTTCTTATTGATTGTAGCATTATTGAGAATGATTGTGTATATCCTCGCTAATTTGAACGTATAAAGATCAACAGCACAATTACTAAATTCCTGTGTGCTTTTGAGCGTTTACGTTTCTTTAATCTGAGAGTTCGTGGTTAGGTTCATGTCTTCAGAAGGTTTTAAGTTGCGATGTATTGTCTTCACAAGGCCAATCCGTGGTGCACTGGACCTTCACTTACCTTTTAGATATGTCAAAGTATTGAAACCAGCATGATTTGAAGTCTCCATCTGAATAGAGAAAACTTCGTTTGTGCTCCTGATATAATATTTCAAAACAAATTGGTAGACAGTAGGCTTTTGCTTTTGCATGAGGAAAGCTTTCATGGTGACTCTGTGTAACTTGATGATTATTGGCTATTATGTCATTCTTGTATTGTATTTACTTTAATACTATCATTAAGTTCACAGATAATGTGAAATAGCGACCATGATTGATATTTGTAATCAATTCTTTTCGTCGTGAAAGATGCAATTTTCCAAAATTTGGTTGTGCTGTCATGAGACTATGCCAAATTGATTGATCTGGTTTTCCAATAATTGGATGAACCTTAGTTTGTTGAATAGAATTGATGATCAAGCTTTTGGTTAGGATTCCAATGTATTAATTGTTTCTCTGTTGGTCTTATCAGGTGAGGAAAGTTGATATGCTTGATGGTGTTTCCATTCTCCGATCTGAAAAAGTCAAAGATGAGTTGGTCTTGGATGGAAATGACATTGAACTTGTTTCACGATCTGCTGCCTTAATAAACCAGGTCTCTCTCCCTCTCTCCTCTCTCTCTCTCTATGTATATATATATGAAATGCACCTGCTGAAGTCTGATTTCTTTTTTTCCTTTTTGACAATAGAAATGCCATGTTAAGAACAAGGATATCAGGAAGTTCCTTGATGGTATCTATGTCAGCGAAAGAGGAACCATACTCGAGGAAGAGTGATCGAAACAATAGTAGGTTGCTCTTAATTTCGAGAGTAGTTTCTTTTCATACGGCATTCGTTTTTGTTTTAGTATTTGTGTGGACAATTTTTACAAGTTGCTATGAATCTGGATTTACTGTTTGTCATATCGAAATTTTCTGTTTAAAAGCATTGAATCTTTGCGTCCATTTTAATAAGTGATCCTTTTGTCATTCAGTTATAACTTGTAAGCAACTAAATTTTACAATTGACAACAAATAATCACATAATAGTATGATTTCTTAAAAAAAAAAAATTAATTTTTACACTTCCAAAATAGTGAAATATTTTGTAAAAAGATTGTCTTGGAATTTGCTTTCATGTCTGATATGAACAAAGTATGTTATCTTGATGTCTACATATCGAATATCATGGTGGAACTACTCTGAATACTACTGGTGTTTTCTATTTAGTAGTAATGGGAAAAATTCTCATTTTTGTTTTAAGTTACAAATTTTACACGATTTTTGAAGATAAAAGATAGCATTTAAAAAAGAAAGTAGAGTTACAACTAACACCAATATCTGAATAAAACTATTATACCTAAAATACAGTAAACATTGCACAAAAGTAGAGCTCAAGAATTGACGTGTTTCAAAGGTTCTCAACCATTCAAACTCGATTCGGCTGTCTAGAATTGAAAATATATATTCGTATGAAGATCGGTTTAATCCCAAACAGATCTGAAAAATCAAGGTTGTCTCGCACATAATTAACGTCCCAAAATCTTCATAGAAATTAAATTTGAGAGAGAGAACCACCAAGGGTCAAAGATTTAGTGAAATAAAATCTACACAATCGGTAACAAAACCTTTCAAAATAGAACCATGTGGAAATGCAAAAACTACCAAGAAAGAGAAAAATCTGAGAATGAGAAGAACAATAGAAGAGAAGGATAACAGATGAGAGAGACCGAAAAGAACAAAGAAACGACGGATGGTGAGGGAGAAATAAAAGAGAGAAAGAAATGAGAAAAGGATGGTGAGACCGAAAAGAACAAAGAAACAACGATGGTGAGGGAGAAATAAAAGAGAGAGAAATGAGAAAAGGAGAGAAGGGCGAGGAGATGAGAGGGAGAAGGAAGGGAAAGGGTCACGGGGAGGGGAAAGGGTCACGGGGAGAGCTATGTAGCTCTCCTCGTGGCAGCGATGCTTCAAATTTTACACGATTTATTTAATGTATGTACCTACGATTTTTTTAACTATTGATGTGAAGATTTATTCATACGTGTATACTCGTCTCTTGACATAACATGGTCAGGGATGTAAAGTAAAGCTATGTTGGTTGAGTATTTAGAATGATGAATCTGAAGAATGAGTTTTCCTAGTAATTAAAATGTGAAATCTGATTAATGTGTTTATTAACTGTTAACTATTAGAATCAGGAATCAGATTATTAGAAATAAGAATGATTGTTTGTGTTTACTAAATCAAAAAATCACAATCAAGATACTAATATGAAATTATTAAAATGACCTTCAAGAAAAATAATTACTATTTTCTTTAATAATTATTTTGAGGGTACAGCTAAAATGACCTTCATTTGGAATACCAAATGAATAAAAAAATGTGGAAATAATTTACACATATTTGTTAGGAATCACATGTCATGTAATCAATAGAATTAATTCTGGTAAAAGTTGTGAGCTTACTAAAAATCAGATTTTAAAGTTATATTAAACAATTTGATAATTTGAAATTAGATTTCGCATAATCGTTTTTTACGAGAATTAAGTAAATGTGTGATGAAAAACTATTGTTTAGAGTGTTTTATCTCAAATGGCATTTTTAACATTGATATAAACACAAAAGCTTTATTTGAAAAAAATATAGAAGTTTTCTTACAAAGTAAATCCCTGCAAAAGCCATCCTTTTGGACGCCATTTTCATCGGGAGAGCTCTCCTCATGGCCCTTTTTATTTCAGTCTTTCCATTTTAATTTATTTCCTTTTGTTTCTTCCTTCCTACTCTCGTTCTTCTCTGTTCAGATTTTCTTTTTCTCTTTCGCTCCTCTGTCTTTTCTTCTCTTCATCTCCTCTCTGTCTTCCATCTTCCCTGTTTTCATCCCTCCCCCCTCTACGCCCCTCTCCTCTTCCCTCTCGGTTTCTTTTCCCTTTCCTTCCTCTTTTGTTTTTTCTTAGCGTTTTGGGTCTGTCCCCTACGTTCCCATGGGATTTCTTTCTTTTGAAGTTTTTTTTGTGTCTATCAGTTGTGTAGACCTTGGTCCTCTAGATTTACGGTCTTGTATGGTTTTGTCTCCACTTTTGTGGAGCTTTCAGATCTGTTTTACATGCATCATAATCGAAGTTTTTAGATCTGTTCGAGATTATCTTGCTCTTTATGTAGTTACACTTTTGCAGTGTTAGTTGGCCGAACCATGTGTGGTTGGTAGAGCACCGATGAAATGAATCATCTGTGTTCTATATTTGTGTACTGTTTATACATATAATTTCCTCTCTATACTTGAGCAGGTCTTAGCTAGTACTTATGATAATGCATTTATATTTAAATCTAATAATTTGATTCAGATTCTGACAATATTTATACTCTTTCTTTCGATGATTATGAAATATAATGTTTCTTCTTCTTAAAAAACTTTTTATATGTTTAATGCAGAAAAATTTGTGAATTATCTACTTATAATGAATGAGAGCTTTCAGAAAATTATATATTGCACATGTGTTGATCAACACCGACAAGCTTTCGGTAAATTAATTATTCATGAATCATGATTTCATTCTCATATCTTAATTAGGAAAATCTGAGGAAAAAAATATAAAGCCAGCCAAATTTTGGATGACCAAGCAAGCATGCAATAATCAAGCCCCGCCGACACCCATTCTAGTAGCAAATATGAAGCTACCGACAATTACCGGTAACTCATGGTACAGCCTGTAAACAGCGAATAAATATAACGCCGATTGTTCACTACTTGACAGTGACAGGTTAACGATCCATCTCCACGTTGTTATATCTCATAGGGTTCAAATTTGTAAAGTCAAACATGGTATAAAAGTTTTGTGTGGATAATCATCCAATAACAGATTGCCATGTCATCAAATCACCCGGGGTAAATACCAAAGCTTTAGAAAAAATAGTAACGGAAAATGATTTCTTCAGTCCCTTGAGTGGCTCAGTTTAGCCGCTGTAGTTGTGGCTCATAAGTGGAAAACATTTTCAAAGTGGTAAAGAAAATTAGTTCCTTGTTATAGTGAAAAAAGTTAAATTATAAGTCACTCTGCCGAACCGTATATAATATTTTCATGCTCCTCATTCAATTCTTTCAAAATTATTTAAAAATTTTCATTGTTAACTGCTCACACCCTTGTTACAGTGAAAAACTAACTTTTATGCAAAATAAGGATCTATCTTTTTTTACTATAACCACTTAGGCCAGATAAGAAATAGTGATAAAATTCCTACTTCAATTATTTGAAAATGAATTTACAAAAAAATAAAAAAACAAGAAATAACCACTTAGGTCAAATAAGAAGTACTAATAAAAAATGTCTACTTCAATTATTTGAAAAGGAATTAAAAATAATAAAACAAGAAAAATAATGTTAAAAATCTATAATCTATAATAATACAATAAGTGTCACGTGATATTAGAATCATTTTAGACAATTCTATCAAAGTTAAATTAAACTGAAGACTATATTTTATTATTTTGATACGGCTAAATAAGATTGATTGACATGTATATCTATCCACAAATTCGATTGATTTAAATTCACTCTATCATCGACATTTAAAAAGTCTGCGTTCATTATTTTCAGTGCAATACTAAAAACATAATCTTTCATCATATTCAAAAAGCTATTAAACATTGATGCTTCAAATGTCCAACAATCTCTTGTTGTAGGGGAAACTAATTAATACCCAGTGTTTCACATAAATGTTGGGTACAAATTTGCATATGATGGATGAAAAATTATATTATAAAATGACTTACAACGACAACAATGACGACGATGATAATAATAATAAAAGATTTGAACAAAAATATTAAAGTTAAATTGTACAAAAAATAGAGTACAACTTTAAATATCAATGTTCACAATTAATTAACTTTATCAAAATATTGAAAATCTAACTTTTCAAATTCCTTACATGTCTCTCTCACCCCAAAAACTTTTTAATTGTAACATTGATAATAACTTTTTAATTTTGATGGGTTATCTTTTATCATTTGAAGAAATTTCATAAGATTTATGCCCATAATACGTAAAACGTATGTTCTCGGTGAGAAGTGTTGAGTTGTGATTTTTCTTTTAAATATATTTTTTAAATCAATTACAAATAAAATATGTATCTGATAAATTTGTTTCTTTTTAATTATTGGAGTTAAAAAAACGAAGGCAAATCTGCTGCTAAACAGAGCTAATTTTCCACCACACATTAGTTCCGCATGAATTTATGAAGAAATCGAGCCATCCGTTCTCCTGGCTAATCCATACTCATGAAATTAAGCCGAGCCCAGTCGAACCGGGTTACGTAGCATCTAATCAGCGGAGCCGGTAAAGAACAAAAATTGTATAAACATAAAAAAAGACAAGAAATTAATTAATATACAAAAGAAAGTGATAAAAAGACAGAGAGCATAGAGAGAGAGAGAGCTGTGCTGGACAGGGGAGAGTGAGAGATATGGCGTGTTGAATGGGCGAAGACTTCACAGACGTACACTCTATGCCCACTTCTCCTTTCTCTTCTTAAGATTCTATTCTCATCCCTTGAACCATTTCTGATCTGCTTTCATCCCTGGAGGCAGAGGAATTTCCATCAAGATGGAAGCAAATGCAGGAATGGTGGCTGGGTCCTACAAAAGGAACGAGCTTGTTCGGATTCGTCACGATTCCGATAGTGGGGTTAGTCTTCCATCAAATCTAGTCGATCTTAATGCTCCAAATCTGGATGTCTTTTTCTATATCCTTTTCGTTTTCTGTGAGTTCTTGTAGATCTGGGATGTCGACGATCGAAGGTTGTGTCTTTCTTTGTAATTAATGAACTTAGTCTTGTGACCTTGGTAATTTCTTCAAATTGACTAAGCTACGTAAGGTGTCTTGATTGGATGTTTGATAGAGTTAGTGGGTGAAAGTTTTTTTTCCCTTTCTTTCGCTAGGAGTGTCTTGTGTAGATCTGAGTGGAAATTTATTGAAGAGTATACTTGAGCTCAAATATCCATTTTTTACTCTTAAAATGGCAGTTGCTGTTAAGTCAATTCGATATTACTTTAGGTGGAGCTTCCGCTTTAAGCTCATTGCAGCTCTGATCTTGCTAGTATTGCTTTTCTGTTTCTTAATACGGATTATGGGGAGATTTTGGCAATGACTGAACAAAATCTGTTATCTTTACGTGCATTCACATTTTGAGAGCCCGACTTTATTGGATACTATTACTTTTCACTAATTAAATTTGACGATTCTCCTCCTTGCCGTATTCGCTAAAAAAATTGCAGACATACTCGATCTATTCTTTTTCTTCTGTAGTTCATTCTCACTTACTTGCGATATGCTCCTACTTTAACAATCCTTGCCTTCTACGTCTGAGGAAGATAAGTGCATAGGTTGGTGGATCTCACCAATCCAGAGTTTATTTGCTTTGTTCGTGTTTAGTTCTACAGCACGATACATGCGCTGCTTATGCAGCTTCCATGCTTCTACCACCAATGCAGCGCCTTGGTTTTCAATGCATTTGTAGTCTATTATAGAATGTTTTCACCTTTCTGTAACATTTGAGATTTCCTTTGGCTTATGCCTTATGTTTTTTTTTTCTTTAACTAATCAATCGTTTTTTGTTTTGCAGCCCAAGCCGTTGAAGCATTTGAATGGCCAAATATGTCAAATATGTGGTGATACTGTTGGACTCACAGCTTCGGGTGATGTCTTTGTTGCTTGCAATGAGTGTGCTTTCCCTGTTTGTCGACCTTGCTATGAGTATGAGAGGAAAGACGGGAACCAATCTTGCCCCCAGTGCAAGACTAGATATAAAAGGCACAAAGGTTAGCTTGCATTTGAACAGATAACACCTTTTTCATTTCGACCTATCGTTAAGTGCAAGAAATGAATTTGGTTGGTGAAAACTTCAGGGAGCCCTCGAGTGGAAGGTGATGATGATGAGGATGATGTTGATGATATAGAGAATGAGTTCAACTATACCCAAGGAAATAGCAAGGCAAGGCGTCAGTGGCAGGGTGAAGATGCCGATCTCTCTTCTTCTGCTAGACATGACTCTCATCAACCAATTCCACTTCTCACTAATGGGCAGCCTGTATGAATTTAAGAAATCCTTATTCTTTATGCAATGGGCTTGTATCATGAGCTAACTATTTGATTGGCTGATACTCATATATGGCTGGAACTTTCCATTTCATATGCTTTCTTGGGAAACTGCATATTTTTGGCATGTAAATTTTATTAGTACTTGGTTATTGGTTTGACATTGGTTTCAGTTTGTCTATGGTGTGCAATTAATTAACATTATGAAGTCTGTCAAGTAACTCAGTTACTCATACACTCATTCAAATGGCGATGTTGGGCATAGTACTTCCATTGGTGAAATAACATGATTTCCCTAAGCTTGTAGTAGATTAATATTTTATGGAACTTTGTTGATGGTCCGAAAAGTAGCATCTTTATTGAAAAAAAATAACCTCATCAGTTTCCAATCCATGCAGAAAATGAGTTAGTGATTCTCTAGCTTTCCTTGTAGATTTAGTCAGAAAATAGATGACAGTAACGAGAAGTTTCTAAACCCTGTATTTTAGAGTGACTCTTCTAACCATGTTTTAATTAGAAAGATTTACATTGGTGATTTACACAGCACATATGATTTTTTGTTTGGAAGCTTTCTAACTGCTACTATTCTGTTTTTGTTCAGCTGTCTGGTGAAATTCCCTGTGCTACACCTGACAATCAATCTGTACGAACTACATCAGGTCCTCTGGGACCTTCTGAAAAGCATGTTCATTCACTTTCTTACGTAGATCCACGGCAACCAGGTAATAAAATAGCTTGAGTTGTTACACATATAAATTCATCAAGGAAGTTTCATATCGTCTATGGATTCTATAATTTTTTGTTAAATAGGGTTTTCATGTTTTGTAGTTCCTGTAAGGATTGTGGATCCATCAAAAGACTTGAATTCTTATGGCCTTGGAAATGTTGACTGGAAAGAAAGGGTTGAAGGATGGAAGCTCAAACAAGAGAAAAACATGATGCAGATGACAAGTAGATACCCAGAAGGGAAAGGGGACATGGAAGGAACTGGGTCAAATGGAGAAGAACTTCAAATGTAAGTATAAGTTATTGCTTCAACTCCTCGATTGAAGATAAGTTGGGTTGGCGCAGTTGGTTAAGTCCCCACACCCATACCCTAGAGATCATGGGTTCGAGTCATATTTTCACATTCTCCTTAGAATTTGTAATATAACTTTGATAAAAAAAACTCCTTGATTGAAAGATGTACCTTTTATCAAGTAAAGGTAGGTATTATTCAATAATAGAGGACACTGTTACTGTTACTCATTCTTTGTTGATTGTTCAGATGCTAATGTTATTAGTTATATTGTTTTACTTTTTTTGTGTCTTAAAACTCTACACTCAAAGTTGAAGCTTGAAATATTGAGTCTAAATTATTAATGGGTGGAACAGGAATAAGTTCTTTCCCCCCTTGATATACTCGGACATTTTTGTTTTCTAAGGTTTCATGATAGTTGTTTTTCTTCATCACAGGGTCGATGATGGTAGACAACCTCTTAGTCGAGTGGTTCCTATTCCTTCATCTTACTTGACGCCTTACCGTGTTGTGATCATACTCCGACTTATTATTTTGGGATTCTTCTTACAATACCGTGCATCGCACCCTGTGAAAAATGCATACCCTTTGTGGCTAACATCAGTTATATGTGAGATTTGGTTTGCTCTATCCTGGCTTCTCGATCAGTTTCCAAAATGGTCTCCCGTAAATCGTGAGACCTATCTTGACAGGCTTGCATTGAGGTGAGTCAGCTTCCATTGACTTCCCGGGTACATAATGTGATTTGAATTATCACAGAAGGGAAAAGTTGTATATTCACCTCATTATCTGTCACTTTTGACCTGCAGATATGATCGCGAAGGAGAGCCATCACAGCTAGCACCCGTAGATGTTTTTGTTAGTACAGTGGATCCACTCAAAGAGCCTCCTCTCATAACAGCAAATACAGTTCTTTCCATACTTGCTGTGGATTACCCTGTTGACAAAGTCTCTTGCTATGTATCAGACGATGGTTCAGCAATGCTGACCTTCGAAGCTCTTTCTGAAACTGCAGAATTTGCAAGGAAATGGGTACCATTTTGCAAGAAGCACAACATTGAGCCCAGGGCTCCTGAATTTTATTTTGCCCAAAAGATAGACTACTTAAAGGACAAGATACAACCTTCTTTTGTGAAAGAGCGTCGAGCAATGAAGGTATGTGGATGATAATATCAAGAATGAGAACCGATGGCTGTTCTTTTATCTTATTGGATGACAAAAATTGTTAAATATGCTTCTAATTCTTGCTTCACAGAGAGAATATGAAGAATTCAAGGTTCGGATAAATGCTCTTGTTGCGAAAGCACAGAAGATGCCTGAAGAAGGTTGGACTATGCAGGATGGTACTCCTTGGCCTGGAAATAACCCTAGGGATCATCCAGGAATGATCCAGGTACCCTCTTAAATCTTCATATCCATTTTGAGTTTTTCCTTTTCACTCTGTCTTGTCTTTGCTTAGGTTTATATTTATGTGGAATGGCAGGTTTTCTTGGGTCATAGTGGAGGACTTGATACAGATGGAAATGAGCTTCCTCGACTTGTTTATGTTTCTCGTGAGAAGCGACCTGGCTTCCAGCATCACAAGAAAGCAGGAGCAATGAATGCATTGGTTTGTTATTCTCTGACTTTCTCATTTGTCCAGTTCTTAAATGGTCTTATACGTGTATAACTGTCATAGGTCTTTGTTTCCTCCTGTCTGGAGATAACTTGTAATGCTATTTAAGCTTCAACTCGGTATTTAACCATGTTTTTTCCTCAATTAACCATTATTATTTTATGGGGGTAGGATATGATAGTTATATATTTTAGATGTCAAAACCGATAAAAAAATATTTTATGATGTTGAAACATGGTCTTCCTCTTTTCTTTTTTCTTCTGCTACCTGGTCACAATGTGAGATTCATATTATGAAGCGGTATGGCTTACGCCTAAAAGATGCATTTAAATGGGTATCTGATTACATTTGGATATACTGTATACAGATTCGAGTTTCAGCTGTGCTAACCAACGGAGCATATCTTCTGAACGTCGATTGTGATCACTACTTCAATAACAGCAAAGCTCTTAAAGAAGCAATGTGTTTCATGATGGATCCTGCTTATGGAAAGAAGACATGCTATGTACAGTTCCCACAGCGTTTTGATGGCATTGACTTGCACGATCGATATGCTAATCGCAATATTGTCTTCTTCGATGTAAGTATTGAGATTATGATCTTCATCTATTGTTTCATCATGCTTAAAATGGGAAGAACTCATTTTTTTTATTTATTCATTTTTTTCCTCTGGCTGCATTTTCCAGATCAACTTGAAAGGGTTGGATGGCATCCAGGGTCCTGTTTATGTGGGAACTGGTTGTTGTTTCAATCGACAGGCTCTATATGGATATGATCCAGTTCTGACTGAGGAAGATTTGGAACCAAACATTATTGTCAAGAGTTGTTGTGGTTCAAGGAAGAAGAGTAAGAGTAGCAATAAGAAGTACATTGACAAAAAGAGGGCATTGAAAAGAACTGAATCCACTGTTCCCATCTTCAATATGGAAGACATTGAGGAGGGCGTAGAAGGTTGGTTTCTCCTAAAATTTACTCTACTGTCCACTTTTCTTAATCTAACTGTTAAATCGACAAGTTATGATTGTGTATATAGATACATGCATACATGCATACATATATGCAGATACATACTTCTATTCATTTACATACACTAAAGCATGAATTAAACCAGTTCAATGTATGAATTTATATACGTGTCAACCAATCACATTTAGCCGTATCAAATATTAAAGGGTAGTGTCGGGATATTTAATGATAGATTTTTGCATCTCTTATTAAACTATTAATATAATATATTATAGATGTTATCATCGTTTGAACATGGTCAAGTGTCGTTAGCCAAAGCTATGTAAAGTCATAAAAAAATAAAAAAATGTAGATCAACAGTGGATCCCAGTTACAGAGAATGCAGTTATGGAATGTATTATAACCTGCATTCAATGTCCATGCAGGATATGATGATGAGAGAGCTCTCCTTATGTCTCAGAAGAGTTTGGAGAAACGTTTTGGTCAGTCTCCAGTTTTCATTGCAGCCACCTTCATGGAACAAGGAGGTATTCCACCTACAACTAATCCTGCAACTCTTCTAAAGGAAGCCATTCATGTTATCAGCTGTGGATATGAAGACAAAACAGAATGGGGAAAAGAGGTTAGTCAGTACAAGGAATACAGGCTAATTGTTATTGTCAACAAATATTCCTCTGATCAGATTATTTTCTTGCATAACATGGAATATTCAATTTCGTTATCAGATTGGATGGATCTATGGATCTGTTACTGAAGATATTTTGACTGGGTTTAAGATGCATGCTCGTGGTTGGATTTCAATCTACTGCATGCCTCCCCGTCCAGCATTCAAGGGGTCTGCTCCCATCAATCTATCTGATCGTTTGAACCAGGTGCTTCGTTGGGCTTTGGGTTCGATTGAGATTTTGCTAAGCAGACATTGCCCAATTTGGTATGGCTACACTGGGAGACTAAAGCTTTTGGAGAGAATAGCTTACATCAATACTATTGTCTACCCCCTCACTTCCATCCCACTTCTTGCTTATTGTACCCTTCCTGCCTTCTGCCTTCTAACAGGAAAATTCATCATCCCTGAGGTTAGTCATACATCTTTTCTGATAAACAAAATACGATTGATTCTTCTCGTGACAGCAACTCAGGTTGATCTTAGAAGAACAAAATATGATATTTTCTGCTTAAATAGTTATGGAGAAATGATCTTCTACTAATAGTGTTGTCAACTGTTCCGTTCAGTTGCTTCTTGATGATCGTGTATTAATTATTTATGAGCTGGGGGGGGGGGGGGNNGGGGGGGGGGGGGCAAACTGACATGAACAGTAATTCATTGTTTGAAAAGAACAAAATTTCTGCACTGGATTCTCTTTAATTTCTGAGCATGTGTTGATTTTATGTAGATAAGCAACTTTGCTAGCATGTGGTTCATCCTTCTTTTCGTCTCCATTTTTGCAACTGGAATTCTTGAACTAAGATGGAGTGGGGTCAGTATTGAAGACTGGTGGAGAAACGAACAATTCTGGGTCATCGGTGGTACTTCAGCTCATCTATTTGCAGTCTTCCAAGGTCTCTTGAAAGTGCTTGCTGGTATTGACACCAACTTCACCGTCACCTCGAAGGCATCTGATGAAGATGGAGACTTCGCAGAGCTTTATGTGTTCAAATGGACATCTCTTCTCATTCCACCCACCACGGTCCTTCTTATGAACTTGGTTGGTATTGTGGCCGGTGTTTCTTACGCCATTAACAGCGGCTACCAGTCTTGGGGACCACTCTTTGGCAAATTGTTCTTCGCATTCTGGGTCGTTGTCCATTTATATCCATTCTTGAAGGGTTTGTTGGGTCGGCAAAATCGTACACCTACAATTGTCATCGTGTGGTCCATACTTCTCGCTTCTATATTCTCCTTGCTTTGGGTCCGGATTGACCCCTTCACCTCTGACTCTGCCAAAGCTGCTGCAAACAGTCAATGTGGAATAAATTGTTAGTTCAGTTTACTCCTACAAGATCGGCCGGTGTGTATATAACAAGGAATCAAGTTATCACCAAAAGCTCATATCCCGGATCTGAAGTATGTGGGCGCTCTATGGTTGACAAGTGATGAAAAAAGAAGTTCCGAGTCTCTTTTGTTTGTCTTCCCAGAAGGAAGAGATGTTTTGAAGTCATAGTCTGATATAATTGTGTTATTATGCAAAACGACTGTCAAGTGATAGATTCTTTTGTGAAGAGAGAACATTGATAAAAGTAAGTGCTTGTATCAGTAATATGTCTGAAATGAACAAAGTATGTTATTCTTTGATGTCTGCAATGCGAATTTCATGGTGGAATTAGTCTGAATACTGGTGTTTTCTATTTATTTAGTAATGGGGATAATATTTTCATTTTTGTTCAGAAGATACAAATTTTAGGGGATTTAAGCAACATATGTACCCACCACGCTGTTTTCACTAACGATGTGAGGATTTAAGCATACGTGCCTACTCGCTCAGGAACATGGTCAGGGATGTAAGGCAAATCTATAATGGTCTGAGTACTTAGAATGGTGAATCTGAAGAACTATTGTTTGATTGATAGGATATTTCATCTCAAATGGCATTTTTTTACATTGTGATTAATACAAAGCTTTATTTACCAAAAGTGAAAAAGCAAATTACTTTTAGCATAATTTTTTTTGAATTATTTACCTATCAGGACTGAGGCAATTCAAGTAGTTATTATAAACATCTCACTCAAGAAATTTTATTGGAAGATATATCATGAGATCATATGACGTGTGTTTGAGTCATAATATTTTTTAATTATTTATCATTTATCATTTATCATTGTAATAGGTGTCAATAACTCTATACGAGTTAGCAGTTTTTAACCTTAAAATAAATTGAAACAAAAAAAAAGGAATTCGAACAAAAGTCTAAAAAAAAAATCGAACAACAAAAGCAGACAGTGCGGTGGGAAACGACGACGTTAAGGGTATGTTAAAACCCTCGATCGGGCAGGGTTTTTGAGGTTCTATAAAGCCCTTGTATCCGATCCCTGTTGTCTCAGATATTAGATAAAGAGAGAGACAGAGGGAGTGGAAATTAGGGTTTTCGAGTAATATCTGTGGTGTAAGAGAAGGCAGAGAACTAAAGACAATGGATGGAATTACAGAAGGAGTTAATAACATAGCCATAACAGACTCGACATCCAACAACAACATCAAGAAGAACCGCATCCAAGTCTCCAACACAAAGAAGCCCCTGTTCTTCTATGTCAATCTAGCCAAAGTACTGCTTTCCGTCTGATTTTCTATTTCACGTTTAAATTCCCCTGTTCATGAAGATTAACTAGGCTGTAGGAAGTTAGAGAAAATGTAATCCCATTTTCATTGACTTTTATTGCGTTATATTGCTCTGAAAAATATTTTCCGGTTGGAGTTATTTGTCTGCCTCGTTTTTGTGTTGTTGGTACTACCGCTAGATAGCGCAAACCGCAAAGGAAAGTCTAATCAAGCGCTAAGAAGAAACCATTTCTTTGTTTGGAATGATTTATTGAGTCAATAACTTGGAATAACAATGTTAACAGCGTCTCTTATGCTTTCCGCTATAATGTGGATGTCTATGGGTGCATATGTAATTCTCTTGTTCTTGTCATATGAAAATCAACTAATGTTTCTTTATGTTTGTGATTATGATCTCATTTGTCTGTTTGGTGATTGGTAATGGTATTTGCAGAGGTATATGCAGCAGCATAATGAGGTGGAGCTCTCTGCTCTCGGAATGGGTAATCTTATAGCTCAATCTTGATTTACTTTTTATTCTGTAAGTCGGTTTTCTTAGAATCCAATTGGAAAGACTACTAACGCGGTTCTCACACTATTAAGAATACTGTCAAATTATGTAAATGGCATAGAGTTAAATTATGTTTACGATGATCAACCAAAAAGGAAAAGAAGTAGAGTTAAGTTATGTTATATGGCGTACCATCATCCTTTGAAAGTTAAGCAATTTTATTATTCAAAGCTTCTCTATGTGTATCTTAGTCGTTGATAGTCATTTGCATTTCTGTGACTATATAGCTATAGCAACTGTTGTGACTGTTGCTGAGATCTTGAAGAACAATGGACTTGCTGTAGAGAAGAGTAAGATTTTTATCCTTTCTGATTATTCCTTTTTCTTTTGAGGTTGGCAATTTTAAGTTACCATGGTGGCTTATGTGTTCAGAGATCATGACTTCCACTGTGGACATGAGAGAGGACACAGGAGGGCGACCAGTTCAAAAGGCAAAGGTAGGTTGCTAAACAATGCACTTCATCAATACTTACTCTGGAAATGTGGAATGGCTCAATAAGAAAAGTTATCTTGATGGTTTGCTGTGAAACTAAAATCTAGTAATATATTAAATTTAAATAAACTGAAGATTACACTGGTTGGAAATATTTTCATGGGATGCTGTTTGCTTACAAATTACATGATGAGAAGTTCTGTACTCTTTCTGTAACCCCAACACAGGTCATAAATAGCCATCTTTTTCCGTAAATACTACATATTATATTGTCTTCATTTAACTGAATCTTCTTTCTGTGATTAATACGTCTTTACTGATAAAAAGAAAATAATATAATTGTCTCGATTTTTGTTTGATCAATTCGATGCCATAAACATGGGATGAAATGCGTTTTTCACCAGATTTCTGTACATTCTAATTTTGTGACTTGCTCTGGTGCTTTAAGTTTGAGAGATGGCCGTGGGCTTTTGTTAGTAGATAGATGGCTCAGGCTACCTTTTCAGGTTGACCTTTTAAGACTCGAATGAATGGGTAGATGTAATGAGCTTTGAACTAGATTACATGTTCGTTACTCTGAGAATCTGTCCTGGTGGTACTTTGACTTTGTAATGCTTAATCCAGTTAAGAGTATGATGTTGCACCTTTATTCTTTTTACCAGATTGAAATATTACTGGGGAAGTCAGAGAAGTTTGATGAGTTGATGGCTGCTGCTGCTGAGGAAGCCCTTGAATACGAAGAGCAGAGTTAGATTGTCGTCTGTACTTTATGGTGCGCTATCTGTTAAGCTCCTTTATTATGTATGGTATTAGTTATTTAGAGATTTTCATTATTAAGTTTATTAGCTTTGGCCTTGTTATAGGAAATTTTGTAAAATACAGTTTTCTTTAATTTATTCAAAATTTGTTTAACCATGTCACTGTAGTTTCATGTTTAAAGAGATGGCGTTATCCGTAAGATCAGAGATAAGAAGCCCCAATTGAGCATCAACATTATGAATTCATTAAAAAAATAATATATAGAAAAGGTGACGAGGATGTTTTTGTACTATATTAGTTTTGTTTGGTTTTACGTAGACTATCTCAACTGATACCACATCTTCTTAAGGATGGAAGAGCTAAATTATCTTTGACATGGGATTGTGTACACACACATACTCTAAACAATTCTCATTACGTTTTTCAGTAATTTCCATAGGTCAAGAAAGAATTTACTCCAGACTGAAGGAAATAAAATTCTCATTATGATTTGGTTTTGGTACCCGTCACAGTACTTGTCATGATACTATACCGACCTATAGCACATTTGCGATAATTATCACAGCGAACCGTTCTGGGTGATACTTTATAATTTTCCAATGATTTGATCCCATACATGATATAATGAATTTATATTCACTTTCTAAGAAGTAAAACCTCCATATTGATCTATTCTCCAAACCGTCAGTTCCAATCGTGTAGAAAATCCTCCTAGATGCTTGAACTGAAAACAGAGCATAAACTCATTGACGAATTTCAAGTCCAAAGCAAGGCAACATAAATTAATGAATCAAGTGCGTATGAAAACACTAAAGTGAACCCTATAAACCTTGATATCACATATTTGATTCTCTCTCTCAAAGGCCTTCTATTCATCGTTTTCGTCCATCTTCACAAGTATCCTCTTACAAGCTTCATAGCACATGAAAGATATCCCAGCTGCAGGTACCAGCTTCATGCAACTAGGCCACAGCCCTCTATACAAACCTTGGATACCTTCTTTTTCAAGTATGCTAGCAAGTGCATGAATGACATTCTTGTAGACTTGTCTTCTTCCACTCAAAGCCCCAACTTGCATGTGCTTGCGAGCTACCTCAAGTGGGAATGTAGCACTACTTGAAACAGCACCAGCTGCTGATCCTATTAAAAGCGTCTCAACGTTTCCTATTCTCTCTCGCTTAAAAAATTTCCGGTAGGCTTTACGTAACGTGTCGTAAGCGAAGTAGTTGGTGGCTGAATACGGAATCACACCAATCACACTCGCCGGGAGGCCTCTATAGAGCTCTGCAGGCCCCTCCTCTTTTAGTATTTTAAAGAAAGCATCTAATAGACCGTCATAAACGCCTCTCTACAAGATCAAACATACTTATGTAACATCTACACGATGAATAAAAGAAGTTTTCAATGATTTTTTATGTACCTGTATGGTTAACCGGGTCTTTAGTAACTCAAGAGGATATGTACATAGAGTTGAGCTAACACCAGCACAGGCTCCAGCAACTAATGAAGCAGGAATTGGGAGTTTGGATTGTTCCCCGGGTTTTGATGATAAGTTCTTATTAACAGTATCATAAGCAAGGAGCTGCAGAGAGAGTGGAAGAAGGATTCAAAAGACTAAAGTGAGACCGAGTTTTCTAATCTAAAATCATGAAAGTAATATCAACGTGAAGATTTCTGCCTAAATTTTCAAGGACATTAGATCAAACTTAGTAGTAAATATGTCAGGCATTACTGATAATAGCAGGCATCATTTTCTCAGGAAACGTTCTCTCTTCCTTCTGCAAGTATGTTACTGATACATGTTACTATAACATGACCCCATTTCCTCATTGATGAACTCCTAAACACCCACTGATTCAAGAAAGAAAAAAACTAAAAACAACAAATCACTTACACCCACAAAGCCAAAGGAACAAATGAAGATTTTCTATAAACTCAGAATACAATCAACTACAAAGATCTGCATCTAATAAAAGACAGAAGAAGAAATTCTCAAAGCACCAAACTGATCCTGAAGTAAATGTGCTAGAGCTATAATAAACCAAAGCAACACAAATAAATAAAACAAGGATTCTTGATAAATTTATGGACGAGGAAATGTGATAATTTAGTACCTCAATCGCCTTGCTAGGTGCAACCCGAATCACATTAACAAAATTTCCCCTAAACAATCCCTTCCAACCATCAGTCTTCATAATATTATGGAACACCTCCGAAGTAGAATCCCCACTACTTCCAACCATTAAATGTGTTCTTATTGTCTCCAATGGCGCCACACATGTCCTCGAGATCGCCCCTGCAGCTGCGCCGCTAACTAGCATCCTCAACGAAGGATTCTCGATCTTTACTTTCAATTTAAGGCCGCCCCTCTTCTTCTTCTTCTTCCTCACAACCACTTCCTCTTCAGGAACACCAACAATCCGAATTCCCTCCGCTGAAGATACGTACTTCATGTAGAGATCGGCGTACGGAAGTTTAACGCCGGCGCTGTCGCGGGAATTGGAAGAATTAGGTGAAATGCCGAAGCCCATTCCCAACTGTCCCACACTGGCAAATAAGCCTCCGGGGTGAAAATAACCCTCTTCCAGACTCCATTGAGACCCCAGATCAAAAATTGAGAAAAACCCATTTCTCTTATCATCAAAAAGTTGAAATCCCTTCCGACCCATTGATCAAAGCTTTGTGGAATTGCTGTCCTTAAGTTCTAGTTCATAGAGAAAATCATATTTCGAGTGTTTGAATAGGCCTGAGCTGGCCTGAGCTGAGAGTATTGCCAATGTAAAACGAGAGAAACTCTTGGAAACCGATTAAATAATATAAGAATCCGTTTTCTGGTAATGGGAAGGAGAGGAATTTGATGAAAACATACAATCTACTCGATGACAACCAAGGAATTGGAGGTGCGGATGGAGAATATATTTTCAGATATTCGGGATTCTAAAAGCAGAGACGGTAAAAACGAGGGAACAAGAGGAGAAAACCCAGAGAGAGAGAGAGAGAGACCCAGAGAGAGAGAGAGAGAGAGAGAGAGAGAGAGAGAGAGAGAGAGAGAGAGAGAGAGAGAGAGGTGAATCTCTCTCTGTTTTGCTGTTGAGACTTAGAGAGTGTGTTTTACGTTTATATACACACTTGTTAGGTTCGCGATACTCTGCTCTAAAATGTTCTCTTGGTTAGTTGGTTAATTATAGGTGTTATTCTGTGACTATTGATTTATGCTAATATGCATGTTATTAGATCACCTATTCTAGTGATTTAGATGAATAAATGAAATCTTATCTTCCACGTGACAAGATCAGAACTAAAGATTTAATACAGGGGAAAGAAAGAACGATAACCGTATGATCAATCATACGGTTAAAAGAGGGATCTTATCAGGAGATATTCTTTTTAGAAGCTTATTTATTCCTCGTTATCAGTTACGGAATATAGAGAATTTGTCGTAATCTTGTCATGAAATTTGTGTATAAATATGGATGTGTATCACCTCAGAATGATCAATAAAATACAAGTCAACATAAGTTCTTGAGTTCTTATTCTTTTTACCTTCTCTCTTAAATTTCATTATTTTTATTTGTCTGTAATCGATTCTTCCCTCACCGAAAAAATCCTTTACATTTTGGTGCTTTCATTGAAAGAGAAGAAAACCTCAAGAAAAATCCTTCCAAAATAAAAAATGCCTAGGACCAGATCGAATGCTGCTCTCAACGAGGGAAATGGAACTGGGAACGGGGATGATCACATTGATCAACCTGCTCCACCAGTTGAGATGTTCCAGACGATTCTAACTGGAATGTAGGAGATGAAGCAACATAATACTGAAACACTGCGCAGTGCGTGGCAAACAGTGCATGATCAAATCAACGCCTTACAACGAGAATTGGCACAAACACGTGCAAGGGTTAGCCAGTGAACCAACAACGAGGAACGGGAGAACCATTCAGAAGAAGGCATACAAGATGTCAGACAGGAAGATAATGAGAATAATAGAAACATGTAGTATGAAGAACCTGTGAAGTACGAGAAAAGCCGACCTCGAATCACTTATCCAAACTCTATTGTGTCCGGAGATCCTAGCGGCCTCAATACTGAAAGAATTTGTAGCACCCAAGTCAAACGTTACGATGGGAAATCTAATTCGGTGGATCATCTCAGACGATTCAAACAAGTGATGGCGCTGCATCAACATGAAGACAAACTCATATCTTGGATGTTTCCACTAGTCTGGACGAGACCACTTTGAAATGGTTTCATTCTCTCCCCGCACATTCAATTACTAACTTTACTGTCATGTCTTCTATATTTTTAGAGCAATATTCTACCTACCGTGTGCTAATGGAGGATACGTAATACCTCTTGACTATCTCTGCCAAGAAATGAGAGTCCTTGCGAGAATATAAAGACGAGATGACTAAGGTAGAAAACTACGATGACCGAGTGGCTAGATTAGCTTTCAGGCTAGGGTTGGACCCAAACTCACCCCTCTTCGAAGATTTGTCAAAGATGAAGACATTAACTATGGCTGAGGCCATCCAACGTACACAAACCTACATCACATTGGAAAAAGAAAAGAGAAACTTGCTGAAACTGGTGGAGCAGAGAATGGAGGAACAACGAAAATGAGAATAGAGTTCCATATCCGATAGAAAAAGGACAGAGAGGACGGGAAGAGACAACGATAGGGATGAAAGCAAACGGGACAAGATATTTGGTTGAAGAGGCCAGCCTCAATCACTAAGAAACCACACTATAAAGATAAAGGTAAGTATTGTTCTTTTCTTAAGAGCAGCACGGGGGACTGCTATCAACTCAAGGATTACATCGAATGACTGATTAAAGATGGATATCTTCAACAGTTTGTGAACAAAGAGGAGAAGAAAAGAGAAACCGAGAGTGAGATCCATGATAAAAGAAAGAGCGATAACGGGAAATAACCTCACCGGATCGTCAATAGAATTATCGCGCTGATTGAACATGAAGGAATCACTAAGAAGGAAAGGAAGGCATATTGTTAAAAACCCAGTTGAAGGAACACTGGGAAAAAGGAAGCTCTTCGAATGACAACGGGAATCTTCCATTCATATTTGATGATCTAGATCGGAGCATGATGAATATCACAATGACGCTCTAGTCATTTCAATACAGGTTGGTAACTATTTGCTAAGGAGAGTGTTGGTTGATGATGGAAGTGCTGTCAACATTTTACACCGGTGCATTCTTAAGATGTCCATGGGAGATCAGCAACTGCAGGGTCCGTCACAGCCACTGATAGGCTTCAATGGGGACATCATTTACTCTGGAGGAAACATTGTTCTTCCCGTGAATGTGGAACCTTTCAATCATCTGATGGAATTCGTAGTCTTAGACATCTCATCCCCGTACAACGCCATTTTGGGAAGAACCTAGCTATACAAGATGAAAGATGTTCCATCTACTTTCTATCAGGTATTGAAATATCCATCTCCAGAAGGGATCAAAACCATAAAGGGAGATCAGGTTGCTACCCGTGTTACGGCGCAGGAAAAAGACGTTGGAAAAGAAAATGGGAGAATAAGATGTAACTACGAAACAATAACAATCACAGAAAGAAGGGTAGGTGGGCCCAAGATATGAGGCAAGAGGAGAGACTGAGGTCGTCTACCTAGATGAAGAAACTCAGAAGACAACTAACATCGGAGCCCACCTCGAGTAAACAGAGAAGAAAAGACTTACAGGCTACTTACGGAGAAACACAAATATCTTTGTGACTACGACACGAGATGACATGTATTCTTGAAAAAATAATATGTCATAAATTGAATATTGATCTCGCTGTTAAATCGACAAACTAACGGAAAATAATTTTCACTCCAGAACAGAACAAAAGCAACCAAAGAAGGAGTGGAGAAATTTTTGAAAGCTGAAATCATCCGAGAAGTGAATTACCTGGAGTGACTCGCCAATGTAATTATGGTGAAGAAGAAGAACGGGAAATGGATAATTTGTGTGGATTTTACCTATTTGAATAAAGCCGACCCCAAAGACGATTATCTGCTGCCAAGAATAGACCAGATGGTGGATGCGACTTCATGACACAAACTCTTTAGTTTCATTGATGCATTCTCCGAATATAACCAGGTGAAAATTTTCCAACCTGATCAAGAAAAAACTTCATTTATAATTGAACATTGTACTTTCTGTTGTAAGATGATGCCATTTGGATTGAAAAATACAGATGCATCTTATCAAAGGCTTGTGAACAAAATCTTCCGCGGATAAATTTTAAAGGCCATGGAGGTATATGTGGGCGATATTCTGGTTAAAAGTCATAAACGGGAAAACCACATCAGAGATCCTGATAAGGCCTTCTCAATCTTAAGAGAAATTTCCATGAAGTTAAATTCGGAGAAGTGCACTTTCGGCGTAGCAACATGAAAATTCTTAGGCCACTTGGGTAAAGGCCATTATGAAAATGAAGTCCCTCATAAATTATAAGGAGATACAAGGCTTGATGGGAAGATTGACGGCTCTAAATAGATTTCTCTCAAGATCAACGAATAAGTGCAAACTTTTCTTCACAAAGTTAAGAAAGAATTCCGATGACAGTTATGATGAAGAATGTGAAGATGCCCTCAACATAATCAATTAGTATTTATCAACTCCCCCGCTCCTATCGAAACCAGTACTTGGCGAGTGGTTTCTTCTACACGTAGCTATGTCGCAAAAAGTTATTAGCGTCATTCTCATCAAAGAAGAAGAAAGGAAACAAAATCTCATATATTTTGTGAGCAAAATTCTGGTGGCAGCCAAGACCAGATACAAAAGAATGGAGAAATCGGTGTTGGTCGTTGTAACTGCTGCGAGAAAGTTAAAACCCTACTTCCAAGCACATAGCATAAAAGTGTTAATAGACTCGCCGATCAGGAGTCTGTTGCACTCACCAAAAGTGGGCGAAAGAATGGCGAAATGGGAAATTGAGCTTGGCCAATATGAAATCCATTATGAGCCGAGAATGTAAATCAAAGGGCAAGTTATGACTGACTTTATGGAAGACTTCACCACCCTATGAAGAAGTCAACAATGGATCTCAGACTGAAGGAGAAAACTTGTCTTGTAAGTTGTACGTTGATGGAGCCTCAAACAACAAAGGGGCCAGGGTGGGATAGCATTACAGACCTCATTCAAAGAATCGTTAGAACACTCCATCTCTTTTGGTTTCAATGCATCAAATAATGAAGTAGAATATAAAACATTGATAGCGGGAATCTCCCTAATATGAGAATTTGAGGTAACATATGTGAAAATATTATGTGATTCAATGCTAATTGTGAAATAAGTTACGGGAGAATTTCCGGCGAAGGATGAAAGAATGATAAGCTACTTACAACAGACAAAAGAGTTATTAAGTCTGTTGAAATGTTACAAAATTCATCAGATCCCAAGACCGGAGAACGGACACGGATGTGTTAGCAAATCCAGGTCATCGCTACAACTCTCGCACATGAGAAGTGTGCCAGTAGAGTTTCTAAAAAAATAAAGTATTTGGCTCCCATTGAACGACGTAGCAGATGTGGAGATCAAAAGAGAACGTAGCTGGCAGGATGATATAATCATTTACTTAGAAAATGGGGCGTTACCTAAAGACAAGCTTCAAGCAAGGAAAATTTAGCAACAAAGTGCCAGGTACTCCTTCATTAATGAGTTATTATATAAGAGGTCTTTTTTTAGGTCCATATTTAAAATGTTTAAGGGAGAAAGAAACCCGATATGTGTTAGTCGAAATCCATGAAGGAATATACAAAAATCATACCGGGGGAAGATCATTAGCTCACAAAGTATTGAACAAAGGGTATTACTAGCCCAAAATGTACAAGGACGCTAAACGATACACGAGAAGTTGTGATTAATGTCAGCGCTTTACTCGCATAGCTAAGATGGCTCCCGGATAACTCAATACAGTGACAAGCCTGTGGCCATTCATGTAGTGGGCACTTGACTTTATTGGACCACTCCCCATGTCGCCGGCTCAGAAACATTTTCTGATGCTAGCGATAGATTATTTTACTAAATGGAAGCCGAATCTTTAACAAGAATTCATGAAGAAGAAGTAAAAGAATTCCTATGAAAGAATATAGTATGTAGATACATGATTCCTCGAATAATCATTTCATACAATGGACTTCATTTCACAGAGAAGACGGTAAAGACCTTATGTGAAGGTTTTAAAATTTCTAACTGATTCACTACACTATATTAACCACAAGGGAACGAGCAAGCCAAAAGGTCGAACCGCATAATACTCGAAAGCTTGAAGAAACGACTGGAATCAGCCAAAGGAAAATGGGTGGAGGAATTATCGACAGTATTATGGGCGTACAAGACTACTCCCATAAAGGCAATGAGCAAAACAACTTTCACTCTAGCATACAGAACGGAAGCAGTAATACTGGTTGAAATTGAGAACAATCAAAATTAAATGAGTAACAAAATGAAGAACTTTTAAAGGAAAACCTTGATCTTTTGGAAGAAAGAAGAGAGGCGGCTCTGATCCAGATGGCCCATCACAATCAGAAAAGAAAAGCTTACTTTCAAAAGTCATACTCTCCGAAAAAAATAAGGGCGCAAGTCCTTGGGAGCGGACAATTCACAAGTCATACTTTTAGAAGGGAATAAGGGCGTAAGTCCTTGGGAGCAGGTAGTTCATAAGTCCTACTCTTAGAAGGAACTAATGACGTAGTTTTTTAGGAGCGGACAATTCATAAGTCCTACTCTTAGAAGAAAATAAGGGTGTTAGTACTTGGGAGTGAGAAATTCATAAGTCCTACTCTCAGAAAGCAATAAGGGCGTAAGTCATTGGGAGCAGGAAATTCATAAGTCCTACTCTTAGAAGGAAATAAGGGCGTACGTCCTTGGGAGCATACGATTTATAAGTCATACTCTCAGAATGAAGTAAGGGCGTAAGTCCTTGGGATCGGACAATTCATAAGTTCTACTCTCGGAAGGAAATAAGGGCGCAAATGCTTGGGAACGGGCAATTCATAAGTCTTATTCTCAGAAGGAAATAACGGCGTTAGTCCTTGGAAGCGAGCAATCCGTAAGTCTTACTCTTAGAAGAAAATAAGGGTGCAAGTCCTTGGGAGTGAACAATTCATAAGTCCTACTCTCAGAAGGAAAATAGGGCCATCGATGAATCATTTCCAAAAGACGAAAGCACTATGACAAGCATTTTTTCTTCGAAAAAGAACCAAAGCAAAGCGTAGGCCATTGAGAACGGACCAAGTAGCAGTAAGCGGACCATTGGTTCATTCTCTGAGAAAAGACGAAGAAAGGTTCAAGTACTGAAAATGGATCCAACAAAAGTTGGAAATCACTGTAAGTTCTACTAAACATATAATATTAGCTAAAATTTTATCTTCGTAAATGGATTATGAATTTTTAGCTTAAATTATTACAAATCCTATTTGAGATTATTACAAGCTCTTACAAGTTCTTTTTAGTTTCGTCAAGTGTCCTTATTGAGAAAGGTTTCTTGTTAGCCCTATAATCTATAAAAGGAAAAGATTTATTAGGAAACATAGATATGACAAGGAAGCAAAGAAAGAAATTGAAAAATAAATGCGGAAATGAAGCTCCGGCGACTTACTGAAAATGACCCAGTTTCTGGGAATGATCAAACGGCCATCACTGCCCCAGTTCTCGTCGACTCGCAAAGTGTCCCATTCCCAACCTTTGTCTCCCTTCATGATCTTAGTGATCAGATGCCATATCTTCTCTGATGGGCGGGGATCAAGATATTAACTCTCATTTCAGTGTTTGGCTATATAACAACATCTAAGCTCATCTACTCCTAAACCTAAGTTGTATTTCCCATTCATGGCCTCGAAGCCAAGAAGTACCCTATAAGAACTAGAGGTAAACTGGGACAGGGCAAGACCGAAGGTGGAAATGAATTCTTGAAGAAAAGGGGGAGAACAGAATTTTAAGACCTAATGTTATATATATTGGGCTAAGGGTAATTTGGTAGGGAGAAAGAATCAATCTTTTTTTTATTGAACATCTTTGTTCATTTTGACAACTTTAGCATATTATTGTATTCTATTAAACTAATTTCTACTCTACCTTCCCGGAGTTCATTCTTTTGAGAACTCCACACTGGACTCATGTGGACTAGCTCTCCCCTAAAGCACATACGACGTCAGGGGGGCTCTTAATAGTACCCAATAAACTGTGCAAACTCCTCTTGGATCCTAACTAAGGGGACCGTAGGCTTTAAGACAGTATCATCCTCCATGACTCTCAGAAATGTCAAAACCAGAAAAAGCAAAGAAAAGGAAGAAGAAGCAATGAGGAACTTACGAAAATGGAGATGACAAGCGAGGAAAAAAGTGGAGGAAGAAGGTCCTTAAATAGACCACGGACATCAAAAGAATTTGAGAAACACTTTATAAATTTTGAAACAGGGCAATGAAAAGATGTTTGCAGGTACTCGATGGCGAAAGAGCGTGACTGACAGTACGGTGGGACAAATCATCGTAAGTAATGACGAATGAAGAAATGACAACTGATAGAAAAAGAAGGCGTGATTTGTCAGATGAAGGATTTGAAATTTGTACCGCGTATTTTTATGAATGTCAGCAAAAAACGGGAGGCATGGTAATGAAAAGGAATGATGAGTCACAGTAGACAATTAAAGAGTCACATGGGGAGCTGCATTGTGCATTTTTTAGGAATGTCAATGAAAACGGGAAACAAAGCAACAAATGAAGCAGTTAATACAAGCCATCAAGGTAGGTCATTATACGAATAACGAGAATGGAAGGCACAACAACAAGGGTGACAATCATTGCACCGCAACGAATGAGATTTCGTTGAGTGTAATGGAGGTCAATGAACAGACAAAATTTTATCTTGCACGTGACAAGATCTAGACCGAAGATTTAATACAGAGGAAAGAAAGAACAAGAACCATAGGATCAATCATACAGTTAAAAGAAGGATCTTATCAAGGAATATTCTTTTTAGAAGCTTATCTATTCCTCGTTATTAGCTACAAAATAAGGGGAATTCGTTATAATCTTGTAATGAAATTTGTGTATAAATAGGGGTGTGTCTCACATCAGAATGATCAATAAAATACAATCCAACATAAATTCTTATTCTTTTTATTGTCTCTCAAATATCTTTATTTTTATTTGTTTGTAATCGATTCTTCCCACACCAGAAAAATACTTATACTAGATAGTTAAAACCGCAACCAACAGTTTGTTTTACACAGAAATAAAAAAATTAAAGCAAATACTTTTGTTATTTTATTTTAATTTTTTAAAACTGATTTGCACTATCGAGATCTGAACTAACGACCCAAATCAGACATGTCAATATCATGTTCGCAGAACAATAGGTAATTTGGATCCTTGGATATGTATTATCGATAGTATAGGTTTTTTTGTCAACCATTTTTATTCTTAATATTTTTGTTAAATTTATCTTTTTTTAGTTGTAACATTTGGTTAATTTACGTCTTTATCTTCATGTCATATAGTTGTTTAATTGTTTTTTCCATATTTAGATTATTTTCCGTATTTAGTTATTTTTCCGTTTTCATATTTATCAAAGCATTTAAAACTACATGTCATTACATGAGATGCAAATTCCTTTTTTAATACTATTAATTGCTAAGATTTGATAGAATATAGTATGTAGATAGAGAGAAAATCGGTTTTGATAGGATTTATTGAGATTCGATTAATGAGAGAAAAATAATGTTGATTTACAGAGACGCTAGAGAAAGAGGATGAGCAATTGATAGAGAGAATGATGAACTTGATGTACAAACTATCTTAATGTTTTGCGTCTTTTGGTTTGCATCGATTTTGAGAGATAGAAAGAATGACTAACTTGATGTAGATACTACTTTAATGTATTGTGCCTTCTAGTTTGCATCGATTTAGAGAAAGAGAGTTTTAGGTTGGATCTATTTTGAAATAGTGGGAGTAATTGATAGAGAGAAGGACTAACTTAATGTAAATATCCATTTAATGTAAAATACTCATTTAACTTCATGTAAATACTCGTTTACATCGATTTTGAGAGAGAAAGAGAGAGTAACTGATAAAGAGAATGATTAACTTGATGTAAATACTTATTTAACTTGATATAAATACTTGTTTATGAGAGAGATTAATAATAATTATTTATAGAGATGCTAGAGAAAGAGGAGGAGCAATTGATAGAGAGAATGATGAATTTGATGTAAACTACCTTAATGTTTTGTGTCTTTTGGTTTGCATCGATTTTTTTACAGAGCGAGATAGAGTAATTGATAGAGAGAATGATTAACTTGGTGTAAATACTACTTTAATATTTTGTGAATTTCAGTTTGCATCGGCAAAGAGAGAGATAGGGAGAGAGAGGGAGAGGGAGAGGTAGGGAGAGAGAGGGAGTGAGAGATGGAGTGAGAAAGGGAGTGAGAGAGAGGGAGGGAGGGAGGGAGAGGGAGAGAGGAGGAGAGAGGGCGAGAGGGAGAGAGCGGGGGTAGGGCGAGAGGGAGAGAGCGGGGGTAGGGGAAAGGGAGGGAGAGGGGGGGAGAGGGAGACAGATTTGATTACTTTTAATTATGGGGCTCTCTTTTTATCTTTTATAGGACGTAAATATTTTATTTTTTGAAGTTGACTCTTAATGATTTCAAATGTATGATGAATAAAATTTACGGTATAGAGAGAGAGAGAGGGAGGAAGAGGGTGAGAGAGAGTGTGTGATAGAGAGGGAGAGGGAGAGAGTGAGAGAGAGAGAGAGGGAGAAAGAGAGGGGGGGAGAGAGTTTTAATTGGAAAGAGTAATATTTAGTAATATTTGGCATTTGCATCCATTTTAAGAGAGATAGAGAGAGAGGGATAGATTTGATTACATAATTTATGAGGCTGCCTTTTTTTATCATTTATGGGGCGTAAATTTTATATTTGTTGAAGTTGACTTTTAATGATTTTAAATGTATGATGAATGACTTTTACAGTATATGAAATAAAAAAGAACGAAAATTTAAACAAATTTGACAAAAAAACTAATGTTTTAAAAAGTTTGATAGAAATCTAATTAGTTACTAAAATTATGCTAGTTACCCAGATTTTAGGGTCCATGTCACTCTAGCATGACTCTAGACAACATGAGGGAGGGGATTCAATTTTTTACCCATGTACGTAAATTTCTTACCCGTGTACGTAGCAGGATTAAGGTATTTTTTTTACATGAAATCAAGCCAGCAAAATACATTTAAGGGGCTGTTTATTTTAGGGTATGTTGAGATGAGAATGTAAGATGAATGAGAATCGAGAATATTACCACGCTTATTTTTTAGTATTTTAAGAGCAATCATATTCCCTCAAGAATAGGATACCCTCTTTAATTATGTATCTAATACCTCCTCTCTTAAGTAGGAATTGAAGATTGACCTTCCTCATTCCCCTCTACTTACCTATCAAAGATTTATCTCATATTTGTTTTACCTTCTTATTTAAAAAAGGCATTAGTAGATTTCTCTCCCTTCTATATTTTTCTATGTCTCGTTAATACTTTGCTTATATATATAAGAAGATGATATGTTATATTTTCGATGTGCGATCCGAAATCGGTAAATTTAATAACTTTGTTTTGTTTTCTTTCTTTTCAAAAATATCAAAATTTAATGGGTTTTAACCTAATTTTCAATAGGATTTAGATATTTTTTAATTTAATTTATTTTCTTAAAAACTTTTCACATAGTTAATTTTTGTAATCTAAAGTTTTGTGTGAATATTAAGTTTTATGTATTCAAATTATTATTTAACCAACTATTTTTAGCTTTTCAAAATATTTGAAGGATAAAAATATACTATGAATTCCTAAAAATTATAGTTAAAGAAAAGTTTTACAAACCAAACAGAGTAACTTATATTCTCATTAATCTACTTCAAGATTTCAATACATTACCAAACATAATAATCATATATTATGTCTACTAATATTTCCACTAATCATCATATACCCACTAATCACATTTCTACCAGTAATTTTATAAAACTTGAACCAAACGGCCCCTAAAGCTTTGTTTGAGATAGAAGACTTTCAAAATCATGAGATCATTAACGTAATTAGACATCAAAAGGGTTTTAAAAAATATCAACTTCCTTAACAGCAAAAAAAAACAAAGAAGGCAAGAGCGAAAATTAGTCCTCTCCTCTTGAAAACTAAGTTTATTTCTAGCACTTCAAATAGTCCACGTAACAGCGTGGATCGCAGCCAACCACAAAGGATGAACTTAAGAGCTAAATTTCAACTCGAATGCTCGCAAGATGGACAATTTACAATCCAAAAGTGAAACATTTATGTTTAAAGAGAACTAAAGACCGGCTCCCAAAGTAAAAAAAAAAATGAAGAACATGATAGGAACAAGTGATCGGAAGTCTCCGCATAAGAGCCATAAATGTTATATCGGGAAGCAAAATTAAAACTAGCTTTACAAAGATTGTTCTCTGTAGGTAAACGATCATAATAGAACCTTCAAACCAACGTAGTCCAAGAAGGAGGTATAAAAGAGTTCTAAAATTAAAACTAGCTTTACAAATATTGTCCTCTATAGGCAAATGATTATAAAAAAAGCCTCAGAAACAACATAGACCGAGGATGAGGAATAAATGAATTTCCTAACTCTTACTAACCAAGCAGGCTCAGACCAATTATCAAGCAACTGAGAGTGAGCATCTTTACAACAAACCATACCCTCCTTAGAAAAGGCAAACTTAAGAATACGATTACAAAGATCTGAAAATCTCTCTTCAACATCCACATGCAAAACCCAATTTAACTCGGCAATGAGAGCATCTGGAATATCAAGAATATAAAACAATAGGCACACCTACCTAATTATCCCGCCAAGGATTCTTCTTAGAATCAACTCCAATCATCCAAACACTATCTCTTTGCAAGTCATCATAATACATTTTAACAAATGCCAAACGAAGGAGTAAATATATCTTGAAGAAAGTCGATGTAAACTATCAAGATAACATGCATGCAGAAAAGAATACACAAACGAGTATGAAGTTAACAGCTTCTAGTCCATATTTTTAAGAAGAGCATTATTAACAACACTAATACCTTTCAACCTGAGACACCTTGATGCAATAGGTAGACAACAAATTTTTCAAAAAACACGAACTACCTTAGATTCATTTATCAGTCCAGAGAAAATTATGAATCTTACTATTTGTAATTTTAAGAAGAAAAACATGGCCCTTATAAATAATAAAATAATGAATAAAAGACCCATGCTATTCGAATTAATAACCTCCAAGTGACCCGCCATAGTTCAATGGCAAATCATATAGTTTTTTAACAAGATTGTAAAGGACAATTTATTTAGGCAAATTGATTATAAATCAACAATGGTATGAATTGAAATCTTGTATGCTTGCATTGGGATTCATGATGTACAAAGGAAAAATGACAATATGGGCGAAACTGGTATACTTACAACTGAATCCCGATGTAAGAGGTAGGTTTCGGGGTTTTTGTTAAACTAGACTAATCATTCTGTAAAAATCAACCCTTACACTAATTTTTGTTTATCCTGACTCATGATCTATCTTCCACTCAAAATATATTTGTGAAGTTACACGTTTACCGTTCACCTCATTTCCCCTTCTTCATTTTTCATTTTTTCCACTTCTTCATTTTCATATTTGCTCAAGCTCTCTCTCTCTCTCTCTCTCTCTCTCTCTCTGTGTGTGTGTGTGTGTGTCTCTCTGTGTCTCTCTGTGTCTCTGTGTGTGTGTGTGTGTAAAATAAGTTTTTACCTGAAAAAGACTTGCATGAACCGAAGAAGACGACCTCTGTGTTCTTGTCAAAGAAGATGAAGAAGATGACCGAATCTCTACAACCGAAGAAGACGACTGAAGAAGACAAATCGTATCTGAAAATGTGGTTTTACCTATTTTTATAAATCTGAACCCGATCTAGCCACAAACCAGATCTGAAATGGGTTTTTGCCCATTTTCGTGCAACAATTCCTTCTTTTAGTTCTTCTTCGACGTTTCACTTTTTTTAACCCTTTCTTGCTCATTTTTTTAGTGTCATTCACGTGGGTTTTTTTATCGGTAATTTCTCATGTTCTTAACATGCAATTTTATGACATAGGAAGTTAGTAGTTTCAAGCCTGAGGATAGAGAAAAATTGTTTCAATTTATGTATAATTTACTTCAGATTTTTCAGTAGTGCTGAGAGGTAACCGAATGCTGGCATCGTATAGACTACACGATGGATACACTGGCATCGTGTAGACTACACGATGGGTACACTGGTATCATGTAAACTAAACGATGGGTACACCGACATCGTGTAATCTACACGATGGGTACACCGACATCGTGTAATCTACACGATGGGTACACTGACACCGTGTAGACTACATTATGGATACACTGACATCGTGTACCCATCGTTTAGCCCGTGCACCCAAATTTGTGATCAAAATAACTTCCAGGCCTCCAAAAGTGCTTAAAAAGTGTTTTTGGGCCTAAAACTAGGATGCACGTGGTTCAACGCAAGTCAACAGTTACGCCCTCCAGTAGTTTATTGACCGAAAATATTAAATTTTTTTAATGAATTTTTCAAATACATGAGACTTTATTTTATTCTTCAATTTTAAAAGTATTCTTGACAGAAGATGCTCGTGTACCCATCGTGTTGTCTACACGATGGCTACATGACGCCAGTGTACCCATCGTGTAGTCTACACTAGCGTCGTGTAGACTACATGATGGCTACACTGACGTCGTGTATCCATCATGTAGTTTACAAGATGGCTATACAATACTAGTGTACACCATCGTGTAGTATAAAATTAACAAAACCCATTCTCTCTCTCAAATCTGGGTAAAAACACATCAAATTTCTTCTTCTTCATCCAAAATTCAAGCTTTCTAGGAAAAATAAAATAGATGAACTTCAACTAACTTTCCAGAAAAAAGAAAATATATGAATTTCAAACAACGTTCCAGAAAAAAGAAAATAAATAAATATTTTCAGAAAATTCATGAATAGGAAAACCCATGAAAATTCAAGTTTTTCAGAAATTAATAAGAAAACAAAACTTATACATGTTCCAGAAAGAAGGAAGAAGAAAATGAAGGATAAACATGTAACTTCACAAAATTATTTTGAGTGGAATATGAGTCAGTGGTCAGGGGTCAGGGTAAATAAAAAATAGTGGAAGAGTGATTTTTATAAAATGATTAGTTTATGGGTCTAGTTTAGCAAAAAACCCTAAGTTTCATCCATCTTAACTATTTCTTTTGATTTTAATAAAATCCGTTTGTTGTTAAAAAGAGATACATTAAGCTTTGTTTGGTTGACCATTGGAGATTGAACTTTTCTTTTCTAATTAAGAAAAGTACGTTGACAACATTTGTAATTCACTTAAATTGCCTAAACATCCCTCTATTTTAAAAAAATTATATAAACCTTCTTTATAATTATTAACGGTATATCAAATTCTTTAACATAAAATGTTAACGGTAGTTAAATTGACATTATAAATGTCCTAAAACACCCCGATCCTTGTCATAAATTTTGTTCAAATTTTGAGACAATTATGAAAAATTGCTTAATTAATTTATCTTCAAAGTAAATTTTGGGCTTAAACAATGATGATGATGTTTTTGGACATTTCAGCCGTCAGTTAACTCCCTTTAGAAGTTTCCGTTAAAGAATTTGACCTATTTGTTATAGAATGTAAAGTACATGGGATGCTTATATAATTTTTAAATATAAATGGAGTGCCTGTGTAATTTAGATAAACTATTAGAGGTGTGGTGTAGTTTTTCCTCTCTAATTTCAAATGTTTTTTTGTTTGTTTTATGTTTTCTTGTTTTTTTAGGGGAACTGTGGTGGAGAAAGATGGCCTAAACGTAAGATATTATGTTCTTTGAAGTTACTCAGCTAAGGAAGTTGTTGGTGATTATATGAACCAACAAAGCTTCCCATCCTTCTTTGATGCTTTGTATTTGCCCAGCTGGTAATTTTTCTATAATCAACATAAGACGGTTCAATTGATAATACGTATATAACACAATATTTTCGGATTTGAAATAATCTTTTGTTCAATAGAAAGAGATGTTCTGACATTGGATTCTAGTTTGTTTTTCAATGATCTAGATCTACTCAAACACTTTTTTAGTCTTAAACGAAAATATTTGTCCCTGATCAAGTTAGGAAAAACTCGTTCTTACCGTTGATATGGATCAATCAGTTCTGACCATATATGATAAATAATTTAGTTTACATTTAAATTAAAAAATAGATCTTACCAATAACATTATATTTAAAACTTTTCTACGTAGTCAAATCTGATTGGTCCACATCATAGTAAAGAAGTGCTCCTCCTCGTGGAGGCAAATATTGTTCTTCTTAAATATAAAAAAATAAACAATTCCTTTTTGTTGGTAAAAGTGTATATGGACCATTGAAAACAAAACTAGTGATCCATATTTGTAAAAGATTTCTCTTATTTGTCTGACCAAAGTAGATGGCGATTTCAATCACAAGGGGATCATATTTTTTTTTTCATATAATACGATCTGACCAAAGGGAAAACATCATTTAGGCTAAAAAATCTAAGGTAATATCTATATATTATAATAAAAACTTAAAATAAAAAAATTAGAAAAAACTGCGAAAAGATATACAAGGCAGACAAGCCCGAAAGAAACAAGGTAGATAAGTCCAAAGATAATCATTTAAAACAATAAGAAGAACAATCCACGAAATCATTGGCAATTAAAGAGTTATACAATCAGCAGCATTAAACCGCCATCTAGGCCAAAGCCAATGTAAGAGAATAAGAGCTGGAACATCCGCATTGGTTACGTCCCGATAAATACGCGACACTGAAAAATCCATATAAGCAAACGATCATAAAAGAGCATCAAAACCAACATAGACCGATGTGGAGAAATTAATTAATTCTAACATTAAAACTAGCTTTACAAAGATTATCTGAACAGGTGAAAATCGTTTATAAAGCTAGCGGACAGGACCAAGCGGAGTGCCACGTAAGCAGACATGAAGAGTTAGGAAGGGATGTACGGATTGCCACGTGGTGAAGTCAGAAAAGTCAGTTTGAACCGTATCCCACGAAAGGGATGTACGTATCCCATCAAGCGGCTCAAGTTTAATAAGTTGTTGAGAGATATAAGTTAGACTCAATTAATTGTTAGTGTAGATAATTTAAATTTGATATGATAAACTCTATCTTGGAGAAATATTCTGTTTATTCTCTGTATTTTAAGGGATGTAGTTGAACTTGGTAGGTGATGGAGAGCCTATAAATAAATGCCAATTGTAAACTCATAAAAATAATACAAATCAAACAATTACTCAAATATTCTCAAGAATTAACTCTCTCACACTTTACTTTTCAATTTATTTTTTGAGTGTAAAGAATTTTTTCCTTACATTTTGGTACTTTCATTGAGAGTCGTGTTGAAAAATGCAGCGCTCGCATGACGGAGTCGTGGTAGCTTTTAAAAATTTATGAAAAATGAATCTTTTTCGATAAAGAAAATAAGCGCGGAGCAATGGTTTCCAAAATAAAAACTTTTATTGAAAAACTCTTTTTAATCAGGATCTATTATATATTATGTATTAAATCGAAGACATACATGGATATAAATCATATACTTCTTGTAGTCTATATCAAGCGTCCTCGCAAACCAACAATCGTGCGTTTCCATTAACAACGGACTTCGAGATCCACATCAAAATCTTCCAAGCCAATCCTCAAACGCACTAGGATGTGTGTGGGCACGTAAAATAATTCAAAAACATTTTTCTGTCTCTAGATACACTCAACACATGAGATCTAAAAATTTACTGAGAATGATTAATTCAGCGAGACAATCTTCTGAGAGAATACGATGATTATTCTTTCAGAGTATTGGATTAATTTTTAATCACAGAGAAAAATCACACTGATAGTAAATGTATTCTTCACTCACCTCAACACTGAGGCCAATAGAATAATATATATATATATATATAAGATAATTGCATACAAGATTTTTAGGGATAAACTGAAAATAATATTTAATTTTAAAATTACCATTGTAGTGGGACTCATTGTAACTTCTGCACAAGTGGAGTGCCGCACGGCAGTGCAGTTGCCTTGAGCTATCACAGTGCGTCCCGACACTATGTGCCATGACACTAATGTGATGCCGTATGACACTACAATATTGCACCCCCACTACTGCAGCGTCACATGGCACTACAATAGTTCATGTCAATTTCTGATTCTCAATCAGTGATTAACACGTGACAATTACTATGAATTAAATATTTATTTTAATCAGATAAATATCTAGATATCAGTTAATTCAAAAATAACAAATCTGATTATCCCTATCAATTAACTTATCTGTTAGTTCACAAATAACATATTTAGTTGATTCAAATTATTATCTAATTATAATTTAAAATTATCTAATTTCACAAGTTATATATTATGTCTCACTTATCGATAATTAAAAAATTAATTGATATATGTGTGTGTGTGTGTGTGTGTGTGTAATTTCCAAAATTTTGGTATATATAATTTAATTAATTAATTCTTAATTACTTAATCACACATAATTATCTCATAATTACGTATTTGTCTCAGAATAAAAATTTATTTTGTAAGTCAATCATTTTACAATGTCCTGTAATATTCACACTCTAGACTGCATAGTACAGATGTGACTTGAGGACCATGGACCTATAATCTTAAGTTACAATAAATCAGATTATTAACTAAATACTTTAATTAAATAGTCTTATTTATTAATTTTATTATTACTCCACTATAAATATGGAATTACACTCTTAGAGATTATAGAATGTATTTACATAGTATTGTCTTATAGTCCCTTGATATAATCATTTCTCGTAGTCTTGTCCTCTAATTATTAGTTCGTAAATTAAAGCTGGTCAAAATTATCATTTTACCCTTCTAATTACATCTTCATCCTTAATTCACTCGTAAATTAAGTATCATTAATCACTAGTACATTGAGTTCAATAATCATTCAGTTCTAGAATTAACACTTAAAAAAATCAATATACGATCCGTTAGGGAAGCTTGAATTCTAAATCTTGTAAGATCATGTTCACAGCCATCTATATCACTAAATCTCTAAAACAAAAGTCACTAGTTTGTTTTACAAACAAACCTTAACGAGTGAATCAAATGATCTAGTAGGCATGTATAGAAGTTCATGACTACTCAGTATTCAGACTGATCTACATATGATCATCAGATCGATGTGTATTAAATCTTTATGATAAACAGTATGCTAATAAAGATATAAATTCACATCGATGATGTCATATATAATCTTATTATATAAAATACATTCACAAAGATATCTAACCACATCAATGATCCGGATCTAGATCACATGCATTCATAATGCTTAGTGAACTGTACTAACAACCATTCATTAAAGATTTCATACTTTAATATGTTACTAGCATTTTTATTCATTATCTATAATTTTAATACTCTCGTACTAATACAAGATCATAGTCTCATTAATAAATATAGAATTTTCAGATATTTACATAAATTATTCAACACTAATTTAAAAGAAAAATTATAAGAAAAATGTAATTCCATTAAATTTCATATTAAAATGTCAATACACATGTTTTGAGGGCATAACCCTCAACAATCCCTAACTTTCCCTAAAACAAATGTGGCATCTCTCTCAACTCCATGTTACGCACATGACCTTTAAATGACTTCGCAGGAAGTGTCTTGGTAAAAGGATCAGTCAGGTTCTGATCTGACGCTATCTTCATAACATCACATCCTCTCGATGTACGATCTCTCTTACAAGATGATATTTCCTCTCTATGTGCTTGCCCCTCTTGTGACTTATTGGTTCTTTGGAATTAGCTACCTCCTCATTGTTGTCACAGTATAGGATCAGTGGTTTGTCCATATCTAGAACTATTTCTAGATCAGTATAGCACTTTCTGAGCCATACGGCTTCTGTCGCAGATTCACAAGCCGTTATATATTCAGTTCCTATAGTGGAATCTATAATGCTTGATTGTTTGATACTTATCCAGACTACAACTCCTCCACCTAGGGTAAATACTGATTCAGACGTCAACTTTTGACTGTCTCAGTCTGATTAAAAATCAGAATCAGTATATCTAGTGGGGTTCAGGTCTCCACCTAAATAAACAAGTATATAGTTTCTCGTTCTCCTAAGATATTTGAGAATGTGCTTTACTACAATCCAATGTTCCAAACCGGGATTCGATTGATAATGACTGACCATTCCCACTAGATAACAGATGTCTGGTCTTGTAACACAACATGGCATACATGAGACTCCTAACAGCTGAAGTATAAAGAACTTTTCTCATATCCTCTTTCTCCTTAGATGTCTTAGGACATTACTCCTTGGAGAGGACAATTCCATGTATGGTCGGTAATTGACCTTTCTTGCAATTCTCCATAGAGAATCTCTCCAGCACCTTATCAATATAAGATGCCTGAGAAAGTACCAAGAGCTTGTTCTTTCTATCCCTTAGGATTTGGATTCCTTAGAACATAGCTCGCCTCTCCCAAATCTTTCGTTTGAAATTTCTCAGCCAACCATTTCTTTACCTTTGACAAAGTTTCTACATCATTCTCAATGAGTAGAATATCGTCAACATAAATAACAAAGAAAACTATTATCTTGTCTTTGATATATTTATAAACACAAGCTTCATAAACATTTTCCTCGAAGCAATTTAGTAATCTCATTAAAGGTAAGATTTTAAGATATACATGTTTGCTTTAATCCATAAATAGATTTAAGCAACTTGCATACTTTTTATCTTGCCCCCTTTTCTCGAACCCTTCTGGTTGTATCATGTATATGCTTTCTTCAAGAGAGTCATTCAGAAAAGCTGTCTTGACGTCCATTTTCCTAATTCATAGTCCAAACTAGTGACAATTGGCAAAAGGATGTGAATGGATTTTACCATAACAACAGGAGAGAATGTCTCTTCATAATCGACTCATTCCTTTTATGTATAGCTATTGGCTACCAGTCGTGCCTTGAAAGTCTCTACTTTTTCATCTGCACCTCTTTTCTCCTTGATGATCCATTTACATATAACAGACCTGACATTTTTAGGTGGATCTACAAGTTCCCAGATGGAATTAGAATACATCGATTCCATTTTCTGGTTCATGGCATTTTACCATTTCTCCTTTTCAAGATCATCCATAGCTTCTTTATAAGTTAATGAATCGTCCTTATTAGTGTTAGATACTAGGACATGTGCCTCTACTTCATAGGGAATAGGTTGCCTTATGACCCACTCACTATGACGTTGCACCAGGGTTTCCTTAAAATGATCTGTGATTTCTATGGTTTGTCGTTTATAAGTTGATAATGAAGGTGGTGTGATCTCATCAGATGGTAATTCCTTGAGAACTACTTTGTTTCGAGATTTGTAGTTTTCCATATAGTCGTGTTCAAAGAAGGTGACATTTGTTGATACTAACACATTGTGATCCTTGTGACTATAAAAGTACCCACCTCTAGTCTCTGGAGCATAGCCAACGAATATTCATACTTCATACCTTGAGCCTAACTTTTCAGTATTGGGTCTAATAACGTGAGCTAGACACCCCCATATACATGAATGCAAACTAGGTTTGGAGTCATTCCATAACTCTAAAGGTATCTTACATACAGTGTTAGAAGGCACTACATTCAAAATGTATGTTGCCGTGTGTAATGCATATGCCCAAAATGTAAGTAGTAGTGATGAGTAGCTTAACATCGACCTAACCATATCTAATAAGGTCCAGTTTCTCATTTCTGAAACACCATTTTGCTGTGGCGTTCCAGGTGCTATGAATTGGGATAAGATTCCATACTCCAGTAAGTAATGAATTCTAAATCCAAATATTCATCACCTCGATCTGATTGAAGGATTTTCAATGATTTACCTAATTGCTTTTCAGCTTCAGCTTTGAAGTCTTTAAACTTTTCAAAAGTTTCTGACTTTCTATGTATTAGGTAAGTATAACCGTATCTTGAATAATCGTCAATAAAAGTGACAAAATACTCATACCTACCTATGGCTTCTACATTGATCTGTCCACAGACATCACTATGCACTAGCTCAAGTGGTTCCTTGGCTCTTTGGCCCTTTCCAGTGAAATGTCTCTTCGTCATTTTACCCTCTAGATAGGATTCACAAACAGGAAGAGTTCCAACATATAATCAGTTTAAGTATATATAGTCCGTTCGATACTTTTGCATGATAAATATTGAATCCATTCTTAGAAATAATAAACTCATTATTAATTAAAGAAACTTCAAAAAATTGTTCACGCAGTAACGAAAGAGAAATCAAATTTCTCGAAAATCCAGGAATATAATAGATATCGTTCAAAACTAAATAATTATTTTCAAAATTAAGGCGGATTGTCCCCAATGCTTTTATTGACACGACGCAATACTACCAACTCTCATAATGACCCTTGACGAATCAAGCATCTGCAAAGAAGAACATACATTTTTAGTGGATCATGAATCCAGTATCTAGGATAACAGATCATATTCCACTAAACAAGATTCAAGTACAAGTAAATCATATTTACCTTTCTTTTTCAACTCAGAGAGATACTTGTTACAGTTTCTCTTCCAATGACCTTCAACATCATAATGGAAACATTTTCCCTTGGACAGGTTGTCGTTCTTGTTCTTTTTTGCTTTCGGCGATGTCTTGGCTTTCTTCCCTTCTTTGTTCTTACTTTTACCCTTACCATTGATCTTCTTCCTCTTGTTACTTTTAACAACAGTGGAAGAAGACTTTTACTCGATAACTGCAGCTTCTCCAAGATATTTCATATCAAATTACTTTGCAAGCCAAATCTTGACATCAGATAATTTTCCTACATCATTTTCAATAAGTAGAATATCATCTACGTACAAGACTAGAAAAACCACTTTCCCTTCATGTATCAGCTTATGCACACAAGGTTTGTCCACTAACTGTTCAAAACCAAAGTTCTTGATAGTTTTGTCGAATCTAATATTCCACGACCGTGACGTTTGCTTAAGTCCATAAATGGACTTTAGCAGTTCACAAACCTTGCCCTCTTGGCCTTTTTCCATGAACCCATCTGGTTGAGCCATATAAATGCGCTCTTCAAGATTGCCATTCAGAATATTAGTCTTGATGTCCAGCTGCCAGATTTCATAATTGAGAGCAGCAACAATGTATAGGAGAATTCAGATTGATTTAGGAATGGCTACCGGCGAGAAGGTATCCTTATTGTCTATACCTTCCTTTTACGTATAACCCTTGACTACTAGCCTAGATTTGAATGTGTCCACATTCCCATCCAGACCTCTCATTTTCTTATAAATCCATTTACACCCTATTACTTTTACCCATTCAGGAGGATCTAAAAGTTTCCAGACTTCGTTTGAGTACATCGATTGTATCTCAATGTTCATGACTTCTTGTCATAGTTGCATGGCCTGGGAGTAGGAGACATGTTCATCATGATCCTTATCTGAGATTGCTGTTAAGGCATCTCCATAAGACATGTATCTGTCAGGCTCTCACACAACCCTCCCACTACGTTGAGGCTCTATAAGCTCTTGCCCTTGTTGTGGTTCTTTCATTAACTCAATAATTCCTCTAGCACAATAGTGCTTCTCATTTCACACTTCTTATATAATCTTCCTCAAGAAAACATGCATTCATTCTAACGAATGTTTTATTTTCAGTTGAACTATAAGAGATATATCCCATCGTTCCCTTGGGATATCCTACAAACATGCATAATTCTGATTGACTGGCCAACTTACCTGTCTTCGGTTTCAGAACCTGTAGTTAACCGATGACTTTTGTCCGTTCCATATTTCATATGGCGTGCCAGGCACCGTCTTCGATGAAACTTGGTTCAGAATGTATACTGCTAATTCCAAGGCATATCCTTAGAATGAATTTGGGAGGGATGAGTAACTAATCATGGATCTAACCATATCCATCAGAGTTTGATTCATTCTCTTTGACACACCATTCTGTTATGGAGTGCCAGGTACTGTAAGTTGGGCAAGAATACATTCTTCCTCAATAAAGTATTTGTACTCTCCTAGCAAGTACTCTCCACCACAATCATATCGTAGTGTTTTGATTTTTTTCTCTAATTGCTTCTCAACTATAACCTTATACTCTTTGAACTTTTTAAAGCTTTCATATTTTTGGCGCATTAGATAAACATGACCAAAATGTGAGTAGTCATCAGTGAAGGTTACAAAGTATTCATAACCTCTTCTTGCTTGGACATTCAATATCCCACTTATCTCACTATTTATGAGTTCGAGGCATTGAGTGGCTCTTTTACCCTTTGTTGAAAAGGGTATCTTGGTAATTTTATCTTCTATATAGGATTCACACGTGGGTAGTGATCCCACACTTAAAGTTTATAAAGGACCATCATTCGTAAGTCTTTTAATCCTGTTCAGGCTAATATACCTAAGACGTATTAGATCGGTTAGGTCAAAATTCAAACTTTTACAATCCCTTTGTGAATCAACATTCACTTTAGTATCACATATAATTGAAACTTTACTTAAAAAAATTTATTTATCAAACGTGTAGTAGTAATTAAGCAGTCATTTTTAAAAATATCAATATCTTTATCAATGAAATTCAAATTGAATTCTTGCTCAATTAAACTAGCTACTGAAATAAGGTTCTTCCCAAAATTGGGATATAATAAACATTACGTAAAACCATAGCTATTATCAAATGACAATTTAATAGTTCCCATAGATATAGCTGAGACTAGTGCTCCATTTTCTCAACGGAAGCTGAACTCGCCATCGTCAAGCCTTCTGATTTTCCTGAACCCATGCAGGAAACAACATATATGGTTAGTGGGTGCACAGTCTACAATCCAAGAAAAAGTAGAGTTAGTAACATACATTAATGAGTATTATACCTTTAGATCTCAACTCCTTGAGATAGTCTGAGCAGCTGAATTTCGAATGATCAGTGGCTCTACAACGATGACACTTGTCTTTCAACTTGTCCACTTTTGTAGTGTCGTTGCCTTTCACAGATTTTGAGTTCTCCTTCTTAGCCTTTTTAGGACCTCTCTTGTGTTTTTTTTGGCATCAAAGGTGGAAGGCTTGCTTTCAGTAAAGTTTACCTCTCTAGTCTTCCTCTTGCCCTTCAGAAACAAGGTCTCAACAGCTTTAGTTCCTTCATCAGTTCAAGAAGTGTGTACCTCAACTTATTCATCAAATAATTAGGTTTGAAGTTCTCAAAAGTGTCAGCAGAGTCTCAAGGATTATATCAACTTGTGTCTCGCCATCTACCTCAGCACCCATGATCTCAATCTCATTCAGATAACTAATGACTAGCGTCATATGTTCTCTGACAGGAGTTCTAGGTTTCATCCTACAGTTCATGAAGTTTCACACAACTACCTGTTTGGCTTGACGCCCTTGATCTCTGAACATTTCGATGATGTTCAACTTCATATCAACGACATTTTTCATGTTCGATGTTGTTATAGCAACACATTGCTAACATAAGCCAAGATGTAGCACCTGCCGATCTTATCAGAACGTAGCCAAGAAGCATATGCATCATTTTCCTCTTGAGTCGATTCAACAATTGCTTCAAGGGGACAAGAGGTGGTGAGCACAAACTTGTGCTTTCTATCGTCAGCACGATATCAAGATTACGTTTTCAATCTATATAATTTTCACCTATAAGTTTATTTGCATTTAAGATAGTAGAGAGTGTGGATCGTGACATGATTACTGAAAAGAATAGATAAAGCGGTGTAAATAAATATTCAATCATTTAGAAAAGTATGATGCATGATGCAAACACTTAAATACTTAAAAATCTAATAAAAACATTTCTTCCATTATGTTACGATCAACAACAATAAATTGTCTCTTCTAAGGACAACGTCAAAGCTACCTCTTATCGCATCGAGACACCTCTCATTTAGTTAATGCTTCTCAAGATTTCATTACATCTAGTTTACCCAATCACCAATGATTTTGGTCACCTTAATCCCATTGACTAGCCCCTATGAGGAAGGGTTCCAATGTGCTTCGGTCTAAGTGTTTAACTAACACATCGGCTTTAAATGTTGCTATGAACTAACAGTCCGTCTAGGGACGGTCTTGCCTCACCACTTCCTTTATAAGTTTTATCTTCTTAAGCAACTTGATGACTCAAAGTGACACGATTCCAAAGTTTCTTCCACTGAAGAGAGGAATGCTAGTACGGCTCGAAACCATTCCTCGTGCCACGATCAAGTTTGCATTAGGGACCTTGGGAACGTTTCAACGTAGATGACCATCCCACTTAGTTTTTGAAAAAATGGATTTTTCGTTGTTTTTTCAGAAAACATAACTCTTTATTAATTTGAAAAAACAAGCTTCGAAAAATTATAAACTTTTATAAAAAAATAAATCCCAATTTAAAATTTATAACTTTTAAAAAATTCACATTATATTTAAATTATAATCCATTATAAATTTAAACTACAATGATGCATGTATATGTAGCATGACATTATCTCTATTTATATATGACATGTTATATGATGATACAAGATTAATAATAAATCATTCATTCAGAATTAACCACCCTATTAGCTAATTTCTAATTACAACCCATAAAAAGAATAATAATTTAATTATAGTAATTTAAATACTGGTTTTCGTGGCTTCTGTAATTGCTCATTGTCTTTCAAAAAGTCCTATCAATTCGAAACTCTTTATAAAAGTCCATTCCCATTTTAGAATTCAAATTTAAAATTTAAAATTCAAATTTCAAATTTCAAATCTAAATTCAGAATTCAAAAATTCAAAATTTTGAATTTTGATCAATACTCTTTAATTAAAGAAAACTATCTTCCTAATTAAATAATCTCATTAATTATCCTTTTAAATTTAAAATTTAAAAGTAAAAAGATAAATAGATAATTATCTTTTAAATTTAAAATTTAAAAGATAAAATGGATAATTATCCTTTTGAATTAAAAATCTAAAAGATAAAAGGATAAAAAGATAATTATCTTTTGAATCTTAATTATCTTTTATCTGTTTAAAGTCTAAAATTTAAAATTTAAAATTTAAAGATAAAGATGAGATTAGGATTTTTGCGAAACATCACAGAGTTTTCTAAACCCTAATTATTATTGCTTAGGGTTTCATAAACCTTAGTCACCACCCAGGGCAAGGCAGGAGGCGGTGCGGCACGGTGGCAGCGGTAGTGAATGGTGACGTTTCAACGAATTTTTCGACAATTTTCATCTTTCGTGCAACATTTTCTGGCGGCAACTTTCCGGTGGTGGCAATTTCCGTCGAATGGCATTTTGCGGTGGTTTTTGAGGCGGCAGCGATTTCACATCAAATTTATCAAAAATTACAACTTTTGCAATAAAATAAATTATTTAAAATCCTATGCCTCAAATCTGGCGTACATAAGTTCTAAATTGAAAGCAAAAATGCTTAGAGCCAATAGATAGAGATCTAATCATATAACACATTCAAACATATTTGAATCTACCATACACAAATATATGCCAATATCAACAAATTCATCGATACGTTTGTTTCAAATATCTATATACATAATCAAGAACTTGTGGCTTTGATACCAATTATTGGATGTTGGTTTTAAAATTAAAGAAAAATAAGTTTGAACCACGAACGGTTCGTGGGAGGAATATCAAATTTTTTTCTAAAACTTATTTATTTGAATTGAATAATTAAAAATCAAAATAACAAATGATCATGCATATCAGATATTGAGATGAATAGAAAAAGGTTGCAATGATTTATTTTCTCCTTTGCGATGTATCGAAGATTTTCTGAATTGGTGGAATCCTTGTATTTGTTCTTCACATTCTTCAAACTTCAAGATCCAAATCTTCAAGCTTGATCTTCAAGAACCAAAATCCTAAAAATAATTTCACACCAATAACCACTCGTTAATTTCAGAAATATATCTCGTGAGAATTTATTTAGGAACTGAGTGTGGGCTCTCAAAACGATTGAATAAGAAAAATCACAATTTTTCTTCCTTCAATTTGAAATTCGGCAGCAACATGTTGGGGGGGGGACTCTTTTTCTCTCTGTGGGTAATTACACACTGTATTGATCAATATCAATTATTGTGTTCTAGAGTTGTGTTGTATCTAATACAATTCGTGTGGCAATCAAATTTCTATCACATATATATAGTTATTAATTTTAAGAATTTGTAAATATACCCCTATATTTCAAATTTTCAAAAATTAACCCCAAAAATTAACCACCATGGCCGAATTTCGTATATATCATTTTAGAGTTTGTATTGTATCGAAATTGATCAATCCAATTTATAAATCTAATTGATCTCTATCAATTAATTAATTGATTTTTTATTTACTAATTATCCAATTATTAGAAAATAATAAAATAATTAGTTTCAATACAACTAATCACACTTAACTAATTAAATGACAATACCCATCACATATGAGTGTAGGAAATACACCTTGGCACCAAAATATATTTTGGTCTAACTGATATCGTTTCTTGTATTCCTGTTCTCATGAGCTACTTTTGAGACCGAATGAACCCACATGAACAAAGATATAGGATTTAAATACCCGGTGAATTTATCTTTATAGATTCCTGACCTATTTAATCATGACATCGCACAACTCCACTATAGGTTTGATGCCGAATCAAGTCTCGATTCATGCACGCTACATTTTCTGTTGGAGTAAATAAACTCTTTTATTTAACGGTTCACATAATATTTTAACATATTATCCATCGTGAATATCAGTAACAAAAGCGGAGATGTAAAATTATCATTTTACCACTCTTGTTAATATTTCCTTAACTCATTTATTAGTTGTGAATAAGAAAGACATAATAGTGAATTGTCTCATACAATTCACAAGTCTCAACCAATGACTCAATTCATTGAATACCAGGCTTGATTTGTTTATTCACACACCCATCATTAAAGCATAAGGTGATATTGTTGCTTTCGCAATCCAACCATGAATTTCCATATCTATGAATCACATAACTCCAACATAGTTGAATTACGATTCCAACAGCTGAGATATTGTCCGCCAATTCGAACCACCCATTTGACATATCAAACATCACAAGTAACTAAGTCAAGCTACGTATTCAACTCAAGATTAAAGTAATTATGAAAATACCCTTCTAGTGTAACAATTAGATTTAGAGCTAGGTAAATGATTTTTACTCTAAACTAATTTGTTATTGGTCTATTCAACATGTTCCATAACACGTCTAGGTTAACCATTTGAGTCTCCACTCCCATGCTCCAAGACCAACATCCATTGGTTCAACCTAACAGTTGTAATCGGATTCGATTGCTCAATCGATCATAAGACTGCAAATAACATTCTGAATTATTTTAGAAGAGTTTGCCTAGAAGATCCTTCTGTCTTTACTCATCTTACGTTGATAATAGTACCAGGACTTGAGTAAATTATAAACAAACTTTAATTAAAGGAAAGTTTTTATTTGTTAAATTCAGTAATACAAAATGTCTGAGAAATAACTAAATGCTCATAAATAGTTATTACACCATATTTTATGGAGATAATTCCAACATTAGATAGTATTTTCTCCCTTCTCCAAGATTTATCTGCCTTGAAGCCTCCCTTCTTTGCAAATTTCCTTTCTTTTCTCATTTCCCTCCTCCCTTTTTAAATTTCTCTCTTTCTTTCATTTTTTGGTTTCCTTTAGAGGGTGATTCTGCAGATCTCATTCCCCATGAACTTAAGTTTTTTGGTAGTTTAGAAGCTCATTTTCCTTTAGAATGCGAGTTCCTTCATGGACTTAAGCTCTCCGTGAGTTTAGGGGCCCGTTTCTTTTAGAAGATGATGCTCAAAGACTACAATCTTCATAGATTTAAACTCTTTTTGAGCTCAGGGTCCCATTTCTTTTTATTTTTAAGAAAAGAATAATGAACACCAGATTTTACGTGGAAAATCTTTAATTGGAAAAAAATCACGGATAGAAATATTTTCACTATAAAAGAGAATAATTACACACAATATTTGAACAAATATAAAGCCTTCCAAGGCTTGGATAATTCACTTCCCTCATTGGTCAATAAATAGTAAGATTTGTTTCCTCCAACTGCTTTGACTATGAAAGATCCTTCCCAATTTGGCCCCAATTTACCTTCATTTGACTGAAAAATTCACTTTAGCACAAGAACTCCTGTTTGAAATTGTCGTCATGTTGACTCTCTTTTTGAAGTACTTTCTTCTTTTCTGGTTGTAATTGGCCATTCTCAACAGATATGCCTCTCTCTTTTCCTCCAAAAAGTTTAAACTTCAAGTCATCCGTTCCACATTTTTGACTTCATTTATTCTTGATTTCACTGTAGGGCACCCAATTTCTACTGGTGTAATAGCTTCTGCCCCACATGTTAGGGCGAAAGGTGTTTCTCCAGTTGGTTCTCATGGTGTTGTCTGGTACGCCTAGAGAACTGATGGCTATTCCTCAACCCACTTCCCTTTGGCAGCTTCCAACCATTTTTTTAGATTTTCTTGTATTGTTCTGTTTGATCTTTCTACTTGCCTGTTGCCTTAAGGGTAGTAAGGAGTTGACAGTCTATTCTTTATCTGAAGGTCGTCACAAAAGATTTTCACTTGACTTCCAGTGAACTGAAGCCCGTTATCAGAAACAAGCACTTGGGGGATCCTGTACCTGCAAATAATATTTTTCCATAAGTATTGTCTTACCTCATCTTCCCGTACTCTTGTTAACACTTCCGCTTCTATCCACTTCGTTAAGTAGTCAGTTGCGACCAGTAAGAATCTCTTCTGAGCGAGAGCCATCGGTAGTGGCCCGACTACATCGATTCCCCATTTTATGAACGACCAAGGGCTCACCAGCTTTTGTAATTCTTCGGGAGCCATCTTCAGAATGGGATCATACTGCTGGCACTTGTCACGCTTCTTTACAGACGAATTTTCTTCCTCTTACATCTTTGGCTAGTAGTACCCTCTATTCAATAACTTGTTGGCCAAAGATCTCCCGCCTGGATGGTTCTCATAGATTCCATTCGTGTACTTCATGTAATTCAACCATTACGTACTTGGCCTCCATTAGAGAAAGACATTTGAGATACGTGCTCGAGAATGACCTTCTATACAACTCCTCTTTCACCAGTCATATTCACCATTCCCCGTTGTCACATTTGTATAGGTGTCTTTACACTTGGCTTGCTCAGATATTCTATGGCAACAGTTCTTTTGAATGGGAATTGCGCCAAGGAACTCAAATTTTCCAAAGCATCTGCTCTTGAGTTTTTTGCCTTGAGAACTTGCGTAATCTCATAGCTTTTGAACAATTGTAACATTTCCTTGGCACTCTACAAATACTCCACCATTCTGCTATCATTTGCATTGTATTTTCCTGTGATTTGGTTAGCAACTAACATTGAATCGTAAAATATTTTATACCTGTTACATTGAATTCATGCATGAGGCGTAGTCCAGCTAATAGTGCCTCGTACTCTGCTTCATTATTTGATGCCTGAAAATCGAATGACAAAGCTTGTTTGAAAATCTTCACCATATGGTGTCTGAACCACCATTCCCGCTCCTGCTCCACGATGATTTGATGCTCCATCTACAAAAGGAGTCCATGTGTCCTCTCCCTTTTCCACCGCTACAGAATCATACTCATTGTCTTCATAAGTAAATTTCATAATGAAGTCTGCTAAGACTTGCGCCTTTATGGTAGTGCGTGCGACAGGCCAGATGTTATATGCTCCTAACTTTATTGCCCACTTTATAAGTCTTCCAGTTATCTCGGGTGAGTGTAGAAGGCTCCTTATTGGTAGTTCTGTTACCACATATATAGTGTGTCCCTGAAAATAATGTCTAAGCTTCTTTGTAACAACAATCAAAGCAAGTACCAGCTTCTCCATTATTCTGTATCTAGCTTCTGTAGTTGCAAAAGTTTTTCTTACAAAATAGACTGGCCTTTGACATTCATCTTTTCTTCTAACGAGTGTCACACTGACGGTGGTTTCACACACCTCGAGGTAAAGAGACAGTTCTTCCCCTGTTAAAGGTTCTGACTGTTGGGTATAGCACCCTCAAAGCATGTGTTTAGACATTTTTATAATTGTTGTTCTAAATTATTGTTGAATAATTTAGACATTTTTAATGAAATTACATTTTTCTTATAATTGTTGTTCTAAATTATTGTTGAATAATTTATATATATATAAATATCTAAAAATTCCATATTCATCAATGAGACTATGATCTTGTATAAGTACAAGATGAATATGATCATAGATGATGAATAAAATAGTTCGCAACATATTAAAGTATGAAATCTTTAATTAATGGTTGCTAGTACGGTTCACTAAGCATTATGTATGCGTGTGATCTAGTTCCAGAGCATCAATGTGGATATACATCTTAGTGAAAATACTTTATATAATAAGATTATATATGATAGGACCGATGTAAATTAATATCTTTATTAACTTACTGTTTATCATAAAGATTTAATACACATCAAAACTGATGATCATATATAGATCAATTTGAATCCTGAGTAGTCATGAACTCCTATGCATGTCTACTGTATTTTTTGATTCACTCGTTAATGTTTGTTGATAAAACAGGCTAGTGACTTTTGTTTTGGACATTTAGTGGCATGGATGGCTGGGAACATGATCTTACAAGATTTAGAATCCAAGCTTTCCTAACGGATCGTATATTAGCTCTCTTAAGTGTTAATTCTGAAACTAAATGGTTATTGAACTCAAATTTATAATACGATTATAAATTGACCATTCACTAGTGAATTAATGGTACTTAAGGATCAATAGGTAATTAGAGGGGTACAATGGTAATTTTAACAACCTCTAATTTATGAATCAATAATTGAAGAACAGAACTATATGAAGTGATTATATCAATGGACTACACGAGAATACTCTGTAAATATATTTTGTAACTACTTAGAGTGCAATTTCATATTTATAGTGAAGTAAAAATAGAATTAATAAATAAGATTATTTAACTAAAAAATTTAATTAATAATCTAATTTATTAGAGCTTTATGGGTCTATGGTCTCCAAGTCACATATGTACTACACACTATAAGGTGTGAATATTTCAAGACATGAGAAAATGACTAACTTGTAATAGGTTTTAAATTTCTGGGACAAATATATAATTATAAAAAAATTATATTTAATTAACTAACTAATACTTACTTAATTAAATTATTTAATGTAATTTTTAAAAATTACAATTAAATAATTTTATTGATTAATTTTGTGTAGATCGATAAATGATATTAAATCATTATAAGATAATGATTTGATTTGATTTATCTAATCTGTTAATTAATAAATAAGATATTTCATTAGGAGACCAGATAAACTTATTTTGAATTAACTGATATTGAGATATTTATCTTATTAAAATAAATAATAAATTTGAAATATCATCACATGACATATTGGACTACTACATTTCAATCATTGATTTTGAATAAGAGATTGACATGGACTATTATAGTGCTACGTGGCACTACAATGGACATGTAGCATATTGTAGTGCCTCACGACATTGCAGTGGTGTCTTGAGTCATCAATGTTGTGAGGCACAGTGGCTTTTCACGGCATACTGCAGTGCCGTGTGACACTGAAGTGTTGCTCAATTGCAGTGAGTCCCACTGAAATGGCACATTTATAATTAAATTATTAATCTGTGTAAATCCCTAAAAAATATGTGAGCCTTGACATAGAAGATATATATTGATATTATTCTATTGGATTCAGTGTTGCAACTGCAATCAGTGTGGAATTGTGTCATTAAAGGTTAATAAAAAGCTCAATGAGTTTTCCTAATTCTCTCAGAGTTTTGTTTCATAATAGTCCTTCTAAAAAATCTCTAGATCTTATATGTTAAGTAAATCTAAACACAGAAACGTGTATTTGATTTATTCTACGTTCCCACACACATCCTAGGGTGTTTGGAGATTTGCTTGGAAGAATTTGATGTGGATCTCGTAGTATGGTGTTTGTGAGATTACAAGTTCATTGTTTGCAAGGACGCTTGATAGACTACAAGATGTATAATTCATATCTTTATACGACTTATATTTAATGTATAGATATATAATGGATCCAATCCGAAAAAAATATTTTTCAGTTAAAAAATTTTTATTTTTGGGATTTGCAACGATGGATCGTTTATCGTTTTATAAATTTTTTTAAAAAACACCACCACACATTCAACCATACGTCGTCGCGGATACGACCATTGAAAATAGTGGAGGTGAAGCTAAATATTCTTTGATTTTCCGTAGAGCCTCTCTGCACTCTTTGCCCCACTGAAGTCTAGAATTCTTTCTTAATTTGGCGAATAATGGTTTGCACTTGTCTGTTGATCTGAACAAAAATCTATTCAACACTATTAACTTTCCCGTCAAGGTTTGGATCTCCCTTTTCGATTGCAGTGATTTTACTTTTATGATCACCTTTATTTGATATGGTTTAACCTCTATCCCCCTGCTATTTATCAGATGTCCCAGAAACTTCCCCGGTGCCACTCCGGAAGTACACTTTTATGGATTTAATTTCATGTTGCTTTCTCTCAGGCCAGAGAAAGCCTCCTTCAGGTTGCGAATGTGGCCTGCTCTCTTTTCTGCCTTTACGAACATGTCGTCAACGTAGACTTCCATCATTTTTCTAATCTGCCTTTCAAAAGCTTTATTGACTAACATTTGATACATCGCTCCTACATTTTTCAAGCCAAATAGCATTACGGTATAGCAAAATATTCCAAAGTCAGTAATAAAATATGTTTTTCTTGATCAGATCGAATATTTTCACCTGATTATACCCAGAATAAACATCCATAAAGCTTAGGAGTTCATGTCTGAACGTGACGTCTGCCATTTGATCGATCCTTGGCAACGGGTAATCATCCTTTGGGCAAGCTTTATTTAGGTACATAAAGTCCACGCACTTTCTGCTCTTCCTTTTACCATCACAACATTTGCTAGCCACTCCAGGTAGTTGACTTCTCTGATGAACCTAGCTTCGAGCAACTTCTCCACCTCTTCTTTCATAGTCATTTTTATTTTGGGAGCGAAAGTCTTCTTCTTCTATTTCACGGGATTAACGAAAGGACCAACATTTAGTTTATGACAAATTATCGATTCATCAATACCTGACATTTCTGCGGTAGTAGTGGCGAAAATATCCACATTATTCCTGAGAAACTTCGTAAGCTCTACCTTTTTCGCTTCAGTTAGTCCGACTCTCATTGTTGCTATCTTTCCATTTCCCAGATCTACAGGTTTGGTTTCACTCATGGCTTTGTACATTGGATTTCTCTCGCCTAGTTCATCCTCATTTAGGTGCTATTGTTTAGCTTTTTCTTCCCTGTTCTCAAGAACAGGGAAGTCCTTCTTTCTCACAGAATTAAGTGCCGAGACTATGCAATATCTGGCTGACGCTTGATCCCTTATAATGGTCTATACCCCATCTGGTGACATATATTTCAAGGTTTGATAGTAGGTTGACAGGATAACTCTCATCTTGTGAATCCACGTTCTCCCTAGAATTGTGTTATAGGGCGACCGTGTATCAATGACCACGAAATCTGCGATGTGGTTGAACGGGTCTGCCCGCACCAGAAGTGATAAAATCCCTTCTGAATATGTTATGGTTCTCTTGAATGCAATGAGTGGTTGTCCCGCACCATGTAGCTTTGGGGCAGCTATGGCCATATTCTTAAGTGTCAAGCGGTGGAGCATATTATTTCGTCATCAATCAAAACTTTCAATAGCAAACAATTTCCAATCTGAATGGTGATCATTAGTGCGTCATTATGTCCGTCGTGCCTACTACTTTCCTCATAAAAAATAATCAGTATAATTCCAGATGTTTCCCCTGGTTCATCATTCACTTCGAGAGCTGGCTTTTCGCAATAGATATTCCTTTCTTTCCTCGTTGTACCCTCTGACTCTGTCAATGCAATAATTGTATCCACTATCCTTACTGGTTCCTTTTCCCTAGGGCGCTCTTCATTTTTGTCCCTCCTCGATTGGTCTCGTATTAGGACAAACTTCTTCGAATTTAATTCTTGAATAAGCTTCTCAATGTAGTCCTTCAGTTGGTAGCAATCCCTGGTTTCATGGCTTGCACTTCAATGATAATGACAATACTTGTCCTTATCTCTCTAACTTGGTTCCTTCATAATCGGATGAGGCCGTCTTAGCTATGTTATCCTTGATCACCTCAAGAATTTGGTTCACTGGGATTGTCACTGGTGTGTAGACCTTGTCCCTAGGGTGGACTCCTCTGGCTAGTCTTGGCCTTTTTTTGAAGTCACCCCACTTCCGTCTTCTTTTCTGAACGTTTGGCTTTGCACTTTCCCATTCTCGTGCTGCTGTCAACATTACGCTGTACTGAATTTTGTTGCTCAATCATACTTTTTCTCTCTTCCTCTAGGGCTATGTAGGTTTGCTCTCTAAGGAAATTTTCTTCCATCGTGAGGGGTTTATTCTTGGATAGATCTTCGAATAGTTGAGAGTTGGGATATAAACCGCGTCTGAATGCCAGTCTGGCCACACAATCATCACAAATTTCCACTCTCACCATTTCAACCTCGTAACAATTCTCCTTTTTTAATTGTGATCATCAAAAGGTATTCTGAATGTTCCATAATCATCTGGTAGGTGGAATAATGCTCCAGGAAAATAGAAGATATCCTAGCAAAACTATTAATTGAGCAAGGGGGTAGAGAATGATGCCATTTTAATGTGTTCCCATCAAGACTAGTTGGGAACATCCAGTACATCAGTTCATCTTTATGTTGTTGAAGCGCCATTACTTGCTTGAATTGTCAGAAATGGTCTACAGGATCTAACTTTCCGTCATAACACTTGAACTTAGGGGCCACATACTTCTTTTACACCGGGGCGGCCAAAACTTCTGGACATAAAGGGGAGTGGGTTAAAGTCTCTAGGTCCACAACTCTGTCCGCTCCCAACTTTATCATCTCAAGCATTTTTCATTCCAGCATCTTCTCTACTGCCCGCTCTATAATCAACTGTGCGGGCTCGTTCTCATCTACCACTCCTTCCCTTTGTCATGTGAAGTGACTTCCACTTCCTCATGACGAGCATTTTGACTGGCTGCAGGCTTCCTTTGCTGATGCGCCCATTCTCTATGTTCCTCATTTGGTTTTTTCACTTCTCGTTCCTGCACCACGATCCTCTAGCTAATATGTTGTATTCATGCATCACGTTTACTTTTCGAATTCTGAATAATTATGTATGTTTTATTTTTCAGTTATTATTATGTCTACCATGGGTAACCCTATTACTGCTTTAGTTGCACTTGAGAAACTAAATTGTGATAATTTCATAAGATGGAAATCAAATTTAAACTTGATGTTAATTTGTGAGAACCATAAATTTGTTCTTATTAAGGAATGTTCTGAGGAGCCCGCTGCCAATGCCCCTAAGAATGTTAGGGACAAGTTTGTAGTTTGGATTCAATCCAACAACAAAGCGAAGTGCTACATGCTTGTGAGCATGAATGATGTTCTAAGAACCAATCATGAGAGCATGGAGACTTCCTATGGGATTATGGAATCTCTACAGACGATGTTTGGATAGCAGTCTTATCAAAGTCGTCATGAGGCTACTAGGAGCTACATGACGACCAAGATGAAGAAATGTACTTCTATGTGTGAACATGATCAATATAATGCATGAGGTAAAAGTACATGAGGCGAGCATTGATGAATGAACTTCAGTTTGTTCTGCGTTCACCACCAACTATGTATGAACAAATTACGATTCAACATGACCCAATTGTTGAATGAACTACAAACTTTTGAGTCACCCAATAAGAGTATGACCAAAGAAATAGACCGATAACAAATTAGTTTAGAGCAAAAATCGTTTACCTAGCTCTAAATCTAATTGTTACACCTTAAGGATATTTTCATAATTACCTTAATCCTGAGGTGAATACGTAGTGTGACTTAGTTACTTACGATTTTTGATATATCAAATGGGTGAGTTCAAATTGGCGGATAATATCCCGGCTGTTAGGATCGTAATTCAATTATGTTGGAGTTACGTGATTCATAGATATAGAATTCATGGATTGTGAAAGTAACAATATCACCTTATGCTTTATTGATAGATGTGTGAATAAATAAACCGGGCCGAGTATTCAATAAATTGAGTCATGAATTATGTTTTTCTTATTCATAGTCAATAATTGAGTTAAGAAAATAATAACAAGAGTGGTAAAATGGTCATTTAACATCTCCACTCTTGCTACTAATATTCACAATGGATAATATGTTAAAATACTATGTGAACCGTGAAATAAAAGAGTTTATTTACACCAACAAAAAATGTAGCGTGCATGAATCAAGACTTGATTCGGCATCAAACCTATAGTGGAGTCGTACGATATCATGATTAAATAGGTAGGAAATTTATAAAGATAAATTCACCGGGTATTTGAATCATATAGCTTTGTTCATGTGGGTCCATTTTTTCTTAGGAATAGCTCATGAGAACAGGAATAGAAGAAACGATATCAGTTGGACCAAAATGTATTTTGGTGCCAAGGTGTATTTCCTACAATCATATGTGATGGGTGTTGTCATTTAATTAGTTAAGTGTGATTAATTGTATTTATTATTTTCTAATAATTAGATAAGTAGTAAATAAAAAATCAATTAATTATTTGATAGAAATCAATTAGATTTATCAATTGGATTGATCAATTTTGATACAACATAAACTCTAAGAGGATATATACAAAATTCAGCCATGGTGGTTATTTTGGGGTTAATTTTCAAAAATTTGAAATATAGGGGTATATTTACAAATTCCTAAAATTAATAATTATATATATATATTTGATAGCAATTTGATTGTCACACGAATTGTATTAGATACAACATAACTATAAAACACAGTAATTGATATTGATCAATACAGTGTGTAATTACACAGAAAGAGAAAAGGAGTTCCCCCTGCATGTTGCCGCTGAATTTCAAATTGAAGGAAGAAAAAATTTTATTTTTCGTATTTTGAGAGCCAACACTCAGTCTCTAAATAAATTATCATGTTCTGAAATTAACAAGTGGTTATTGGTGTGAAGAAAACTTTGGGATTTTGGTTCTTGAAGATCAAGATTGAACATTTGGATCTTGAAGTTTGAAGAATGTGAAGAACAAATACAAGGATTCCACCAATTCAGAAAATCTCTTATACAAAAAAGTGAAAATTGTTTCAACCTTTTTCTATTTGTTTCAATATCTGATATGCATGACCATTTGTTATTTTGGTTTTTAATTATTCAATTCGATTAAATAAGTTTTAGAATTTGTTTTTGATATTCCGCCCACGAACCGTTCATGGTTTGATGAGTGTATTTTACACTCATATTTTAGATCATCTTAACCTAACATTATTTTTGTTAGTTCTTTTAGATTTATTGATTGATTTATGTTTATTTATGTTTCTTTCTTGTAGGCTTGATATTTAATTGCATTTGGATTGATTTAAAAGTCAAAATTTCAGAAAAATCACAAAAAGAACGGGATTGGGAAGGAGGGACAGCGTCACGACGCTGGCAGTACAGAACTTCAGCGCCGTCGCGCTGGGTTCTCAACGTCACGACACTGGCGCGGGATTAATTTTTTTTAATTCCAAATTTACCCTTTTCGAACCCTAGTATATAAATAGAATATGTTAGAGTTTTAGAAGGGCTTTTTTTATGTTCTGAATGTGGGAGGCAAAGGAGAAGGCTTTTGGAGTAGAGAACAAGAAGATTGAACTCGGAAATGATTCCCAACTTCAATTCCATCCTCAAAACTAGTTTTCTTCTCTTTTCTCTATGTTTATGAATATTAGTAGAATGTCTTCTTATTCTAGTATGTTCTAAATTTATTATTTAGGGCTACAGCGTAGCCAAACCATGATTGTTCAGAAATTTTGATTTTTAATTTAATCAATGTTTATTCAGTATTATTGTGTGTTATAATCCGTTCTTAATGTGTGTGATTGTCTGGCCAACTATTACATGAATTTGGATTTAATTCTGAAACTAAAAAGTCATGATTGAATTTGCTCTTTGTTTATAACACCATTAGAATTTAATAAGTTAGAGATAATTATGAATCTAGTGCAGCAACTATAATTTCTTGTTCTTAGTGAGTTTTATTATATTGAATCTTGACATAGATGTATGATTCGTATTTTTGATTCATTATTATCGATGCTTGAGAAATATTAATAATTATAATAGATAAATTTGCTATCAATGTTCTGAATAAACGTTAATTGATTGAGAATAGGAATTTAGAGCATGTTTGGTTTGGTGAAATAAAAAAAACCATAGAGCTTTTAACTATTCAAATTTTATCTTTGTCGAATCTTTATCGTTTTAGTTTAATTAGAATTTTAGTTTAATTAAAATTCCCAACTTTTCATCATTCTCAAGTAGAATTAAGGTTTAGTTAATTTCAATTATTAATATAAATCAATCATGTGGATGATACTCTATTTTTATAGAAATTTATTACTTGACGACGATAGTGTACACTTGCACTATAAAAAATTTATAATAAGTTTTTGGCACCGTTGCCCGGATCGATTTTGTATATTAATATTGGAGTTACATATCTTAAATTTTACTTTGAGTCTTATTTGTTTTATTTACGGTTGTTTAGTTTTTTTTAATTTTCAGGCGTTCTCTATGGTGTATGAGAAAACTTGAAAGCGAGAATTTGACTCCCCTTAATTTGAGATAAAGTTGGCTATCAATTAAATGGTATAAGCAAATCATTTCAGTGGTCTACCTAATGATGATCCAAACGTTTGCATAGCAACTTTTCTCGAAATATGCGAGACATTCAAACACAATAATGTCTCATCTGATGCAAATTCTCATTCTCACTTTAGGGTAAGGCTAAGAGTTGGTTGAACTCTCTGCCAGCTAGATCAATCACTACTTGAAATGATCTCTCTAAAAAAAATTTAGCAAAGTTTTTTTCCACCAGCTAAAGCAACCAAAATGAGGAATGAGATCCACATTTCTCCACATCATGCACTACATGGATGGCTACAAGTTCAAACTTTTTACAATAGTTTGGGGAATTCAACAAGGACGCTAGTGGATGCAACAGTAGGAGGTGATTTGATGGGTAAAACACATGAAGATACTTATGCCTTGCTAGAAGAAATGGTTGATAATTCTTATCAATGGTCAACTGAGTGTAATGTACCAAGAAAGACTTATGGAGTTTATGAAGTAGATGCACTGCCCTCACAGCTCAAGTAGCTACAATGTCCAAGCAATTGAGCTCTTTCACCGCCAATGCTAGTGCAATACATGCTACACAGAAAGTTGGTGACTTATGTAATGGACCTCATTCTAGCATTGAATGTCAAGCTGGTAATCCCTTTGCTCCTTCTCAGTCTAAACAAGTTAACTTTGTTGAGAACTACAATAGGCAGAATAATCCATTCTCCAACACCTACAATCAAGGATGGAGAAATCACCCCAATTTCTCGTGGAAAAATAGTCAAAATGTGATTAATCTACCAGCTGCAACTCAGCCTCAGTTTCAGCATCAGTAACCTAAAATTTCTCCGGAAGATACTATTGCCTAGCTCACGGCTAATACTACTCAATTTATGGCAAGAACAGATGGTACACTTCAGAGGCAAGAGACAAGTATTCAGAGACAAGAAACCAGTATTCAGAGTCAAGTTGTGTCGATTAAGAATTTGGATCTTCAAATAGGTCAACTTTCAGAAATACTAACTCAGAGACCACAAGGTTCTCTACCGAGCAGAACTGAGAGGAATCCAAAAGAACATGTAAACGCCATTACTCTTCGCAATGGCAAGGAGTTAGCAGAACCTCAGAAAGCCACTGTTGAAAATTATCATCCACATGATTTAGGTCATCGTTGGACCGTTTGAACTTTTCAAGCCAACCTATGCATAATTATTTCCCTAGTCATCCATGTTGAGCTTACATTGCCATTTTTTATCACCCATGACAACTTTACAACCTCATAAAAAGTTTATCCTCTTTAACCCTTTTTACTCATAGTATTTGAATGTTCTAGGAATATGTGGGAGAGGTTTTGATATATATAATTGTAAATAAGTTTGATTTCGTAGCCTCTTGGACTTGAGTGATTAAGCTCAAATGGGTGTTTTAACACCTAATACCCTAAGACCAACTGGTTTGGGAGCTATTAGCCGAAAACACGTTAAGGAAAAGAGAAGCTTAAGGAAATCAAATTCAAAAATAATACAGAATGGTTAAGCATTGTTGAATACTTCAAGTGGTTGAATGACAAGTTTGGGGGTGTTGCAAGAAGAGTTGAATTAAGCTTGTTGATTCCTAGAATGCATATTTGACTATAGGTAAAGATTGAGCCAAAATAATATCTTTTATCCTACCCTAAACCATAGCCATACATTACAAGCCTATGAAAGTCCTAATGATCCTAAGTAATGTGGTTTTCCTACATTAGTGGACAGTGGCATGAAAAAATGGTCATGGAGTTCTAATTTATTTATAGATTATTAGATCTGCTTCTAAAAGACATGATTGCATAAACGCATCTGGGTTTGAGAGACTGGACGACTTAAGGTGACACACACATCGGAACTTTTCAAGTTGTAATGCAAGTTGATAATTGTGTAAAACCTTTACATGATCATAATTCAAAAGTTTTTCTTGGGTTATCGCTATTTTGAAATTTCTGAGACAAGTTTAGTTAGTTAAAAACACTACGTCACTCTTCCTTTAGCTTTTCAGAATTAGTTTTTTTGTTTGTCTTGTTTGATTTTTTTGTTTTTCTCGAGGACTAGAAAAAAGTTAAGTTTGGGGGTATTTGATGAGTGTATTTTACACTCACATTTTCGATAATCATATCCTTATTTTTGTTAGTTCTTTTAGATTTATTGATTGATTTATGTTTATGTTTATTTCTATCTTGTAAGTCTGATATTCAATTGCATTTGGATTGATTTGAAAAGATTCGTAAGTCAAAAATTCAGAAAAATCATAAAAAGAATAGAACTGGGCAGGAGAGCCAGCATCACGACGTTGGCTTCCCAGCGTTGCGACGCTGGCAGTACAGAACGCCAGCTCCGTGGCGCTGGCTTTCCATCATCACAACGCTGGCTGTAGAGAAAGCTAGCGTCGCGACGCTGGTGCGGGATTAATTTTTTTATTTTTTATTCCAAATTTACCCTTTTCTATCTCTAGTGTATAAATAGAATATCTTAGAGTTTTAGAAGGGCTTTTTGATATTTTCTGAATGTGAGAGGCAAAGGAGAAGGCTTTTGGAGAGGAGAACAAGAAGACCGAACTTGTAAATGATTCCCAACTTCAATTTCATCCTCAAAACTAGTTTTCTCTATGTTTATGAATATTAGTAGAATGTCTTCTTATTCTAGTATGCTCTAAATTTCTTATCTAGGGCTACGACATAGGCAAACCATGATTGTTCATAAATTTTGATTTTTTAATTTAATCGATGTTTATTCAGTAATATTAAGTGTTATAATCTGTTATTAATGCTTGTGGTCTGGCCAACTATTGCATGATTTTGGATTTAATTATGAGACTGAGAAGTGATTATTGAACTTGCTCTTTGTTTATAACACCATTAGAATTTCATAAGTTAGAGATAATTATGAATCTAGTGTAGCAACTATAATTTCTTGTGCTTAATGAGTTTCATTATATTGAATCCTGACAGAGATGTATAATTCATATTTTTGATTCATTATTATCGATGCTTGAGAAAGATTGATAGTTATATTAGAGAAATTTGCTATCAATGTTCTGAATAAATGTTAATTGATTAAGAATTAAAATTTATAGCATATTTGGTTTGGTGAAATCAAAAACCCTAGAGCTTAATCCCAACTTTTCATCATTCCCAAGTAGAATTAAGGTTTAGTTAATTTCAGTTATTAATACCAATCAATCATGTAAACGATACTCTATTTTTATAGAAATTTATTACTTGACGACGATAGTGTACACTTGCACTATACAAAATTCGTAATAAATTTTGGGATTTTAGTTCTTGAAGATCGAGCTTGAAGATTTGGATCTTGAAGTTTGAAGAATGTGAAGAACAAATACAAAGATTCCACCAATTCAGAAAATCTCTGATACATCGTAAAGGTGAAAATCATTTCAACCTTTTCTATTCGTTTCAATATCCGATTTACATGATCATTTGTTATTTTGGTTTTTAATTATGCAATTCGATTAAATAAGTTTTAGAAATTTTTTTGATATTCCGCCCATGAATCGTTCATGGTTCAAACTTATTTTTTTTAACTTTAAAACCACTGATCCGACATCTAACACTTGCTAAGGGAAATAATGAAGTATTTGAAAGATCAAAACTTGCTAAAGCAGTTTTATTTTCATTGATAATAGAGCAAAATTATAAAGAAAGGAAAATGAGAAAGCAAAAATTACAACTACAAAAGTAAAGAAAACAGCCTAAGTGGTAACAACTACTGGATCCTTCTCCGATGTATTCTTTTCAGCAACAATAGTGGGAGTGGCAGACAACTCTGGGGCTTTGGCAGCGGTATCTTCAGTTGAAGCATTCATGGAATCCTCAACTTCTTGAATGAGAGCCTTCTTAGGAGGACGGTTTTCTTGGGTATCTCTATAGCCAGCGCTATAGAGACATATCTCCCATTCCTCAAACAAAGCTTGGTACTCCACTTCAAAATCCTACTCCTGCTCAACGGCTTCATCCATGACTTTCTCGGCTTCGGCTTTTACCTTCTCAGCTTCGGCCAAAACCTTTCTTGCAGATTCCAAATCCTCGGCCACCTTCCGCTCTTCCGTCGCTGTAACCTCTACGTCATGAACCATCCTCTCTAAAACTTTTGGGAGTTCAGCCTCATTCGCCAGGTGTTACTCCTTTTCAGCTTAAAGATGAGCCACGACTGAGTTTACCTCCATAAGCTCTCTTCGGAGAGTCATCAAAGCCTGGTCGTGAAGATCATGATGCTCCTGAAGAGCGTTGTGATGCATAATAACCTAAAAAGATGAAAAATAAACTAAGTACAGAAAAGTATAACTTTAGAAAAGAAGAGAAGGAAGAGAAATTTTTTACCCTCATCAAGTCGTGGCTCAGGAAGTTGACAAGCTCGCCGAGACCAAGCCTCTTTGTGGTGTTGGCATCGATATCAAACTGAATTCCACGAAGGACAACATGAGAAGTCACGACATCATCCAGAAATTTAACCGATGTCAGAATGGGGGTGTTGACAAAATGTTTCTACTTCCATAGAGCTGGCAAGGAGTCACCAGCAGTGCTTTACGATCCAGAGACCTCTTCCGAGGTAAGAACGGTCACAGTGGGCACAAGGGGAGCTGGTGGAGAAAGAGGATCAGAGTTCGAAAGAAGAGCCTCGACCTGCGTGAGCTCTAAGTAGGATGAGCTCGAAGTGCCAGTCTGGGTCCTCTTCTCAACGGGACCAACGAACTTGTTGCGGAGTCTTTTCATCATCCTTATGCCAGCTTTGGCTCGATCAAATAGCTTTTGATCATCCGACGAACTAGATGAACCCGAAGAGTTGGAATGGCTAGAAAGGAACGGAAAGGAGTTGGAATGTCTCCAGGGATGTAAAATGATGACGCTAGAGCGGATGTGGTAGCAACGGGAACCAGAGCACGAGTGGGAACAAGAGCAGGATTGGCTTCTCTTTGCAAATCAAGACGCATTTTCCAATTCCGATCTTATGCTTGAAGATGGAAAGTGGTGGTGATATTTTCCACGGACTCTCTGGAAAGGTAAGGCTTCGGATTTTTCTTAGCTGCAAAAGAAAGGGAACAGAAGTCCATTAACCAAACAAAAGAATAATTACTTAAAAAAGGAGGAAAAGAATGAGAAGATAAAAATGGATATGAGAACCGGAGGTCAAGCAACTTATTGAAAATTGCCGATTTCTTGGGAATTGTCCAGCGACCATCACCACCCTAGTTCCCGCCAATCAAGATAGTGTCATGTTCTCAGCCCTTGCCTCCTTTCGGGATCTTGGTGATCAAATTTCCTCTTTTCTTAGATGACATCTCGATGTTTGACTATGTAGCAGTAAAGAAGCTCATCTATCCCTAAACCAAAATTATATCTTCTATTTAAGACCTCAAAACCAAGAAGAATCATATAGGAGCTCAGGGTAAAGTGTGAAGGGGCAAGACCTACTCTATGGAAATATTCTGGAAGAAAAGAGAAAATGGAAGCCTAAGACCTAGGGTTATGTGCATGAGACTAAGGGTTATTTGGTAGGGTGGTCTACAAGAAACCCCTATGGACTCACTCTCTCCCAACGCACAAATAACATCTGAGGGGAAAAACCTCTTGATAACGGGTAATGAATTGCCCAAATTCATCTGGGGTCCTGACTAGAAAGACTGGAACTTTAAACTCAACCATAATCCCACTAACTGGAAAGAGAAAAAAAGGAAGATGAAGAAGAGACTTACAGAATAAAATGTAAGGAAGTGAAGAAGAACAGTGATGAAAAGGATGCCTTATATAAGCAATGAACTTCAAAAGAAATAGGAAATGGTTCATTTGAGAACGGGGCAATCGAGGACAACTGCAATTAAATGATGCATATATTGTGACCATGCAACTGACAACATAGGGGGATGGATTGACAATTTAGGGAACGAAGAGACACGATTGTTGACGAGTGAGGAAATGACACCTGGCAACAGGAAGATATTTTAGGAAAAAAATCTAATCCACTCCTGTGAGAACAGGAATATGAATCAACTAAAGGTTAGAAACGGCTGCAGCAATAATTGCATCAGAGGACGTGAACTGACACAAAGGATGGGGAATAATGATGACAAAATAATTATATATTGCATACTAATTTTACTATGTAATATTAAATGCAATATGAGTAAATGAACATGTAAAAATCATTTATAAAGCTACGTAAGCGGATAGGACAAATCGGGAGTGCCTTGTAAGCGGACGAGACCAATCAGGAAGGGATGTACGGATTGCCACCGTGGCGAAGTGGGAAAAGTCACTTTGAATCATCAATCTCATTATGTCCTATCAGGCGGCTCAAGCTTAATCAGTTGTTGGTAAAGATGAGTTAGACTTAATTAATTGTTAGTGTAGATAAATTAAATCCGATATGATAAGCTCTATCCTGGAGAAATATTTCGTTTATTCTTTTTATTTTAAGGGATGTAGTTGAACTTGGTAACGGATGGAAAGCCTATAAATAAAGGTCAATTGTAAACTCATAAAAATAATACAAATCAAGCAATAACTCAAATATTCTCAAGAATGAACTCTCTCTCACTTTTTATTGTTCAATTTATTTTTTGAGCGTGAAGAATTTTTCCCTTGCATTATCCTCTATAGGCAAACAATCATAAAAGAGCCTCCAAACCAACATAGACCGAGAAGGAAGCACAAGCAAATTATCAGGCAGCTGAGTGTAAGCATCTTTACAAGAAAGCACAAGCAAATTATCAGGCAGCTGAGTGTAAGCATCTTTACAAGAAACCAGACCCTCCTTGGAAATATTCTGAGCAAAAGAAGGTGAAATAGCAAACTTACCGATATGATTACAAAGATTTGAAAATCTCTCTTCAAAATTCTCATGCAAAATCCAATTTAAATTAATAATGAAGTACGTAATGCGAGCATTAAGAAAAAGGACCAAAGCATTTGGGATACCAACAATATCAACAATAGCAAACCTAACTAATCATCCTGCCAAAAACTCTTATTAGAATCAGCTAAACACTATCTATCTTTTTGCAAGTCATCATTATGCATTTTAACAAAATTCAAACAAAGGAGTAAATATTTCTTGAAGATAGCCGATGTAAACTATCAAGATAACCGTGCACACAGAAAAGAATATACAAATGAACCTGAAGTTAACAGCTTCCAGTGCATATTTTTAAGAATAACATTATCAAGAACACTAATACCTTTCAACCCAACACACCCTGATGTAATGGGTAGACAAAAAGTTTTTCAAGAAACACTGAACTACCTTAGACTCATCACAGTTATTAGTTCATAGAAAATTATGAATCTTACTATTCGTAATTTTAAGAAGAAGAAAAACATGCCACTTATAAATTAAACATGCCACTTATAATCTTACTATTCATAATTTTAAGAAGAAAAACATGCCACTTATCAAGAACACTAATATAATTTCAGAAATATATCTCACGAGAATTTTGTGTAGGAATTTGAGTGTGGGTTCTCAAAATGATTGAAGAAAAAAATCGAATATTTTCCTTCAATGCTCTCTAAATCGACGACAATCACTATGGAGGGGAGAAACACATTTTGATCCAATTTACTTCGTGTCTCTATTTTGTTCTCATGAGCTATTTCTGAGACCGAATGGACCCACATGAACAAAGTTAAGAATTCAAATACTCATCGAATTTATCTCCATAAATTTCTGATCTATTTAATTATGTCATCGTACAACTCCACTATAGGTTCGATGCTTAATCAACTCTCGATTCATGCGCGCTACATTTTCTGTTGTTGTAAATAAACTTTTATTTTCACGGTCTACAGAATATTTTAACATAATACCCATCATAAATATCAGTAACAATATAGGAATGTAAAAATACCATTTTACCCATCTTGTTATTATTTTCTTAACTCGTTTATTGACTGTGAATAAGAAAGACATAATAGTGAATTGTCTCGTATAATTCACAAGTCTTAATTAATGACTCAATTCATTGAATATATGGCCAGGTTAATTTATTCACACACTCATCAATAAAGTATAAGGAAATATTGTTGCTTTCGCAATCCAACCACGAATTTTCATATCAGTGAATCACGTAACTCCAACTTAATTGAATTACAATCCCAACAACCGAGGTATTGTCTGCCAATTCGAACTCACTCATTTGACATATCAAAGATTGCAACTAACTAAGTCAAGCTACGTATTCACCTCAGGATTAAGGTAATTATGAAAATACTCTTAAGGTGTAACAATTAGATTTAGAGCTAGGTAAATGGTGTTGGGCTCTAAACTAATTTATTACTGGTCTATTCAACATGTTCATGTTGGGAGTTATGCTCATAAAGCATGTGTATTGACATTTTGATATGAAATTTAAAGAGGATTATATTTTTCAGATAATTGTTCTTTTAAATTATTATTGAATAATTTATATAAAGATCTAAAAATTCCATAGTCATTAAGGAGACTATGATCTTGTATTAGTACGAGAGGATTAAGATCATAGATAATGAATAAAATTATCAGCAATATATTAAAGTATGAAATCTTTAATGAATGGTTGCTAGTACAGTTCATTAAGCATTATGAATGCGTGTGATCTAGATCCGGATCATTGATGTGGATAGACATCTTAGTGAAAGTACTTTATATAATAAGATTATATATGATAGGACCGATGTGAATTAATATCTTTATTAACGTGTCGTTTATCATAAATATTTAATACACATCAATTCGATGATCATATGTAGATCAGACTGAATCCTAAGTAGTCATGAACTTCTATGCATGTATACTTGATCTTTTGATTCACTCGTTAAGGTTTGTTCGTTAATCAGGCTAGTGACTTTTGTTTTGGAAATTCAGATATGTGAATAGTTGGAGACATGATCTTACCAGATTTGAAATCTAAGTTTTCCTAACGGATCGTATATTGGTTCCCTTACGTGTTAATTCTGAAACTGAATGGTTATTGAGCTCAAATTTATAATGAGATTATAAATTAGCCATTCACTAGTGGATTATGGTACTTAAGGATCAAGAGGTAATTAGAAGGGTAAAACGGTAATATTGACCTGTTCTAATTTACGAACCAATAATCGGAGGAAAATCTACATGAAATGATTATGTCAGTAGATTACATGAGAATACTCTGTAAATACATTTTATAATCTTCAAGAGTGCAATTTCATATTTATAGTGGAGTAATAATGAAAATTAATAAATAAGATTATTTAATTAAAAAATTTAATTAATAATTTGTTTTATTGAAGCTGAGGATTATAGGTTCATGGTCCCCAAGTCACCTCTATACTACGTTGTCTAGAGTGTGAATATTTCAGGACATGAGAAAATGGCTGATTTGCAAAAAAAAATATTCTAGGACAAGTACATAATCATGAGATAATNATGAAATTATTATTAGATAATAATATGAATCAACTAAAACTGTTATTTGTGAAATAACAGAAGTTAGTTGATGGGCATAATCAAATATGTTAATTTTGAATTAACTAATATATAGATAATTATCTGATTATATTTAATTCACAGTAATTGCCACGTGTCACTCACTGATAGGGTGTCGAAAATTGACATGGGCTATTGTGGTGCCACGCGGCACTACAATAGTGAGTGCGCAACACTGTAGTGCCACATGCCACTACAATGGTGCCGTGAGGCACTATGTTGGCTCACAGCACACTGCAGTGTCATGTCGCAGTGTAGTTGCGCACAATTGCAGTGGGTCCCAGTACAATTGGTAATTTTATAATTATATATTATTTCAGTTTATCCCTAACGTCATTATCTAGAATATATACATATATTATTCTGATCACCTAGATTGTTGAATGAAGAGGAGAGAATCAGTTAATCAGATCATCAGTTCATCAATCAAGAGTTGAATTGAGAACACGATTGGTGTTAAAGAGATTTCCTTTTGTGATTAAACGTTAATCAAATCTCTAAAAAAATAATCACCACGTTCTTTTAAAGAATCGTTTCACTAAAATCATTCCAAGTAAATCTCTAGATCTCATGTGTTGAGAACATCTAGAGACAGAAAAAGTATATTGTAATATTTTTCATGCCCACACACGTCCTAGTGTATTGGGGATTGACTTGGAAAATTTTGGTGTGGATCTCGAAGTCTACTGATCGTTGGAACGATTTCGTGGGAACGGAGGATCGATCAATTTTTGCAAGGACACTTGATATAGACTACAAGAGGTATATGATTTCTAACCTCGTATGTTGTAAATTTAACTTATAAATATATAATCGATCATGACTGATTGAAAAAGAGTTTTCAATAAAAGTTTTTATTTGATTATCGTGGCATTGCGCAAGTTTGGTTTTATTAAAAGATTCATATTTTATAAAAAAAAGTTTAATTTTTAAAAGGCCACACACCTCCACGCTTCCGCAGCGCACGCGCCGCGACAACCAGCAGTTTATAACATGTTTAGGTTAACCGTTTGAGTCTCCACTTTCATGCCCCAAGACTGGCATCCATTAGTTCAACCTAACAGTCGTAATCGGATTCGATTGCTCAGTCGATCCTAAGACTACGAATATCATTCTGAACTTTCTCATAAGAGTTCGTCTTGATACGCTTATGTTTTCACTCTTCGTTCGTTGATAAAAGTTTCAAGATTTGAGTAATTTATAAACATACTTTAATTTAAAATAAAACTTTCAATCTATTCATAAAAATTCAACAATATTAATGTCTGAGAAACAACTAAATACAAATAAATAGTTATGACACGCTACTTTATGGACATATTCCAACACCATACCCCCTTCCCACACCTCGAGCCCAGCCCCTCCTAGAAATAAACGACAACCGATTCCGTGTAACTATTACTAAAAATAGGAAAGATAATTTCATAAGAAAACTATTAATATACTTGATTTCGATTGTAGATCAATTCCGTATAAGATGCTACAAAGAAAATCACCAAATTTGCCCAAAAAATAAAAAACAATTCCATATAAACTGCAACGATCTTGCCGAGTATATACCCAAAAAACTATTATTTACGTTACAGATATTTTTGAAATAACGAATGGAGAAGAATATGAACACTGAAATCAATAAATCTCCAAATTTACTATACAATGAGGTCTGTAATGACAGGGGCGAATGAGGAGCTAGCTGAAAACAAAAATAATAATAAGACCTAAAAAAATAAATTAGTTATAATAGGGGCATAAAAGTAAATGACTGTATAAAATCATAACTAACTAAAAATCAAAGAAATATCTGGTCATATGTGCAAAACTAAAAAAAAATTAACATTATATAAAAATAAAACTTAAATTTGATTAAATCCCTAATTTTCTCCGACTGAATTTACAGTCCAAAATTGAAATGATATGGACTTAAGAAAGGTATACTCTGTTGAGTACTTTTGGATTATTTACATACAAAAGTCCAAGTCCGGAAAGACCGGAATTAGAAAAGGTTGCAAACACTAGATCATAAATAGGAAAGGTTCATTTAGGATCAGGCAGTTTACCATTGATAATACTTGAAAAGCTTTATGATGAATACAACTCGTGATAAATGAAACTATTGGTGCATATGAATAAAATCTAGTGTTGAATATTTTACCATGCCCCGCTCGAATCATTCGGGAATATAGAAAAAGAGAGATCATAAGAGGTTCAACTTGATACCACAGTGTGGTATACCTAGCCTATTTATATTGTGACAGTCAAGTCAGTTTAATCATGATCAAGATTAATAAGATTAGAGGAAATTCATAGAGCTAGAAATCATTTTACCATCATGAACTAGGCAAGTAGGCATTCGTATTCATAGACGATTTGGAGTATCCTAGTTGGCTTATCATTCTTGCTCCCCGTATATTGTGATAAGCCTCTAATTTGATGGCGTTTATCTCATTAAGGTTACTAGTTATCCATCTGGTGTAAGAATTAGAGTCCCATAGAATTCCAATTGACATCTTTAGGGCTCTTACTGACCTTGACGCTTTAGGACTCTATCCCTGAGGATGACTTTCATCTATATAAAACTTAGATGAACTTGGGTCCCTAATTGCATCAAATAGACTCTGATGGCCCGGCCGCTAATGTGACACAACTATGTGTCATACGGTCTTTCTAAGGTCTGACTCGACCCACTAAAAAGTCTTCGTGGACTGGAAGTCTGGCTCAACATGATATCACTCGACTAAGCCTAATGTTAACAATGTTTTGAAAAAGTTATAAATTCTATAGAGAAAGAGAAAGTATTTTACTCGAATTCAAGATCTTATAGTGCGAGTTTATTGAGATTAATCAATAATGTCAACCCATCTTATTTGTTTGATTATAATCTAGTTGGTGCATTCTACATACAGATAAACTATGTGGCCAGTTAGATATAGTATTTATGCAAGAGATGAAGGCCTCAGCCTGCCTGATCTGCTTTCTCTACTGCCTTCAACAACCTTCTCATCTTCTGATATATACTAACCCATTAAAATGCAATAACTTAGGCATGATTTTTTAACTTAAATCAAACTCCATATATCTATTATAGAAAAAGGACCATACATCACACAGTCATATGATGGGATTGCCAATTATATTAAATATTAGTTTGGGTTTTAGGCGTCACTAAATGATGCATTCCCTTTTACTTTTTTTGTGATTTTGTTTAATTAAGATGATAAGAAAACCATTAAATTTAATACCCAAAAGGCATATAGTTATCGTAAGAATCTCACAAATTAATAAATTAATAAAAAGGTTCATAATCACTTCATCTAAATCCTATATTGCTACAGGTGTGATAGTCAACTAGCACTAAAATCCTCTTTTTCCTAAACAATATGTGGCTAAAAAAAATTAACTCTTTATGGAAGAGAAAGCAAACATGAATTCTTCAAGAGAGAGAGAGGCCTAAATTAAACTATAAATTTGATGGAAAGAAGTGTATGTAAGTAAGAAATATTAGCAAGTTTTTCCTTCAACATTCATGGGGTTCTCAGTTCTTAAAAAATTGTTGTTCATTTGGCTATTCTGCCAAGAAGTAAGCCTAGTTTTGGGTGACATTGGTACTGCTACAGCTTATAGCCCCCCATATTTACGTAAGTTTTTTTTGGGGTAAAGTTACTTTAAAATTAGGGAGTAGTTACACTAACTCAAACTCACTTATCTTATATATACGTAGGATAACAAATGTGTTTAATTTGTTTCAACCAGAGATCGTAAACGAGAGAGATTTGTTTTGTGGAAAATTGAAAAAACACTATTTATTTTGTTTATATATATAGAAATATTGATTTGTATTAATTTTATATGTTGATATGAATAACTAGTGAGAAATAAAATAGTTATTTGATTTTATAATTTATACAATGTAATGGTGCAGCTACAGAGTGTTATGGCAATAGACAAGATCAGTTTCCACCTGGAAATTACTTTGCTGCAGTGAGTGACGGGCTGTGGGATAATGGCGCTGCCTGTGGGAGAAGCTATAGATTAAGGTGTCTAAGTGGAAAAAATAAACCATGCAAGGATGGTTACATTGAGGTTATGGTTGTGAACTTATGTCACAAATCACCATGCCCTTCTACCATTGTCATGTCGGATGATGCATTCGCTGCTATATCACATACACTTAACACAAGAATCAACGTCGAATTCATCTCGTAAATATACATCTTTCTTCTCTTTTCCTACTTTTACGGGTCAGTTCTGGCCATCACTGGTGGTATCTTGCTAATTACAATATTCGTTGATAATGGATTTTTGCAGGATATGATTTTATATATCAACCCAAATATGATCGAATCCAAGAACATCATGCATCAGTTCAAAAGAATCTAACATCAGGAACTAAAGATGTTGGTGTTAGAATATCTCAAGATAATTGATGAATGTAATTGTAGATGTAAAGTGATTGTATTTTGCTAACAATTATTAATGGAGATGAAAGCTGAAGCTCAACTATATTCAGGGTTTAATATGTGATGTAATAATTAAGAGAGATCATAATTGAATGTAGTGACTTGAGAAGTAAAACTATATTTGTTACATAATATTTATTTTTTGAGCTATTGAATTCAATCTCCCTCACATTTAGAAGTGGAATTAGAGGAAAAGAGAATGAAATTATTGATATAGAAAAATTTATGCGTACAACTATTTTTCTCAACATATTCCAAAACTTCAAACAATGTAAATATAATCGATCTTTCATATTTTCCTTTCATTCCCTACTAATTTCTAAAATTCAAATACATAGCCTAAAAGAATCTATCAATTTCTGCTTCAAATAGCCTTGGCGGAGACCATGCATGTTCTCTAAAGGACATGATTTGCATTTATGTGCAAAAATATAATGATCTCAATTTAGGGTCCGTTTGACTTCATTTAAACTTATAATTTAAACTTTTAAGTTATAATTTATTTGAGTTTAACTTTAATTTATAATTTAAAATGTGTTTGATTTAGTTTATTATAGTTAAATTTAAGGTATAACTTATTTTAAATTGATGTTTGGTAAATAAGAAAATAATTAAATTATTTTAATTGAAATTATTTTAATATTTTTCTTAATGATTTGACTTGCATTTAACTCATTTCTTTAGTATTTATTTTTTTTCAAATCGTTAATATAAACAAGAGTCATTCCAACCCGTTCGTTTCTCCAACTCATGACTCATCCTGACACGTATCCCACTCGACCTCGTCTCCCCAATCCGACTCTGTCTTCCTGACCTAGCCATGTCTTCTCGGCCCGACCCAGGCTCCCCAACCTAAGGGTTAGGGTCAGAGTCGATGTCGTGGTCAGGGTCGGGGTTTGGGTCAGGATCGACGTCGAGGTCGAGGTCCGGTCCTGGTCCGGGTCCGGGTCGGGGTCGTAGTCTGACCCCGACCTTGACCATGTCCCCGACCCCGGCTCCCCAACTTAAGGGTCGAGGTTAGAGTCGATGTCGTGGTAAGGGTCAGGGTTTGCGTCTAGGTCAGGGTCAGGGTTTGGATCATGGTCGGGGTCATGTCAGAGTCTTGCTCTGGATCAGGTTTGGCTCGGGTCGAGGTTCGGGGTCAGGGTCGGGTCGGGTATCAGGTCCTTCTCATTTCATAGATTTGTCTTGAAGAATAGATGTATGCTTATGTAGTTTTTACAAAAGATGGGTTAATTTTATACATGTGAAAAAATTAAAGAATTTTAAGTTAAAAAACTAGATTAATTTAGCTTAAAGCTTATTAACTTTTTAGTTTAAATAAGTTGTTATCTTATTTCAATAAGTTGTATCAAACGCACTCTTAAAAATAAATTATATACTTATTTAAGTTATAAGTCATAAACTGTAATTTATAAACTGAGTCAGTTAGAAAAATTGAACCAAACGGAACCTTAATATTATGTCATTTTGAAGGTTGTGCACGCCAATCTTATTTCTTTTTGTTCCACCTCGTGCATGTGTGTTTTAGAGTTAATATGAATAAAGAAAAACTCAGTATTTCAGTAGTACGGTTTGAATAAACAGTATATACCATCCATCCCAAAGAGATTAATGAAATGTAATGGAATAGGAATTTATGAATCATCATTCCTCATTTTCATTCTTCTTATGTTCATATCATTCATAATTCAGATTCTGGCACTTTTTACTCTCTCTATTGATTATCTATCTCCTCTCCCTCCTGATATACTTCATGTTTTTCTTTTTCATTAGCATTTCCATTACATTCTATTAAGATAAACCAAACACCATTACATTCTATTAATATAAACCAAGCATCGCCTATGGGTTTAAGTCATACGCATTTCTAATGCATATTACACAGAATATAATTCTCTTTTCCAAGCTTTTTAGGTTATGCCAGAACTTTTTTTTCATATTCATTATCAGATCCTTGGATCGCTTTGCAATTACACCACAACTTTTCTTTTTACCAAGTCTAAGTACTTTCGGGAATTTTTTTTACAATTAATCGGATATGGGTGCCTAAAACAAATCAAACAGCCAAAATCAAAGGAATTCACCCCATGTCGTTCCTTAAAGAATGACGGAAAAACCCTTTTTCTTTTCTTTGAAAGAATCCGTTTCTTATAGAAAATAAATAAAACAGATTATCCTTCTTCATTGGAAAAGTAGGATTTTCACCCATACAATGACTAAGCTTGACCAAACAATTTTTTTTGACAATTGTCATTGCAAAATAGAATAAAAAAATGACTTGAGTCAGTTCTTAGATTTAACCACTCTTAAATCAGTTCTTAGTTCTAACTTCTCTTACTCTCTGACTTGGATAGTGGGATATATATATATATATATATATATTCATGGGGCACACAAGATTAGAGTGGAATGGATGACTTCCACTGAGTCAACCAGAGCTATAACGGTCATCAGAGAGGACAAAAAAGTTACTTGTCTCGATCAACTTTTTAAGCTTTATTAAGCCTCAATCTTGATGATTTCTATCGAAATGAGTGTTTGGATTTTCTCTACATACCCACTAATTTTAGATCTTGAATTCAGGCATATGAACTTTAAAATACAGAGACACATTTTCAATGCATGCTTGCTGCTGTAGTTAGCAGCCACACAAAATGATCACTTTATAATGCCACGATGTACATCCAATCACAAAGTAATAAACTCCAGAGGATCCCACCAATATTAAACTAAGTGGGTAGGCTTCTCTTAACAAATCTTGGGTCACCTTATCGCAAGCTAGTGGTAGAATCACTATCTCCATGAGATTAAAGCACGAGCTAAAGGCTATCAGAATGAAAATATAATCAGATCTTAGTCACAATTATATACTAGTTTGCCTCCACTACAGAAAGTAAGAGTCGTTCCTTGATAACATGGGAAATTAGAGTATACAGAATTAAGAAAGTTGTAAAAGAAATCAACGCGCGTAGCTGTTTTTAAATTAAAGGCTTTTCAAAGTAAGCTGATGCAACTCTTTTACTGATCCAATAGGCAGCTGAACAAAAGAAATAGTCTTTTGTAGGTGGAATCTATGAAACAGTCGTAATTCTCCAAAACTCTGCTTGCACCTATAGTATGACTTCAGATTCCACTGTGACAACTTTCACTCTCTAATTTGGCTTAAGATATTATTGAAGTAGAGAACGTTTTTTTATACAAACCGGGTCTAGATAGAGAGTACTGTCCAAAATTCACTTATTTTTAAGACTCATTTTTATTGATGTTAATTTTAATTCTCTCTCATTTTATTTCATATACCGCGTGGATTGTGAGTTAAATGCTGAATAAATCGAAAGTGAAGGGAGGATCTGCTAAGTTCTATGGTAAAGTTCCTTGGCTTTTCAGGATGATAGCTGAGGTTCAGAGAAGGTTGTATAATACCCGTCATTTTCTTCTCGTTCTCGTTGGAAATAAGGATGAAGGTTCCGCACTCTCTCCAAGTAGAATGGCGTTTGCATTTCAATCAACCGGGAAACCTGCATAAACAAATTGTGACTGAATATCTCAAATAACTGAGAGATATCTAAATGATTGATTGATACTAAATTAATGGATCTAGGCAAGTGTGATGGAAGGAAAATAGAGGGGACAATTATGAGGCATGGGCCGCATGGCAAGGAAAATGGAGGTAACTGAGAAACTAGTGAAGGTTCATTTTCATATTATTTTCCCCATATTATAAATGGATTCAAGGAATGAAAATAAAATCTCCCATAATTTGTTTTCCTTTCAAAAATTCTAAGGTCCGAAACTCGACAATAAAGGAAAAATCTGAGTCAAACCCAACATTTCCTCAGTAGGAGATGGTTCCTCCATTTCTTGGAACAACATAATAAAGTCAAGCAAAAATTGCTGATAAGGTGAATTCGACTATGTCTTCAGTAGATTATATTTACAATAAATCTTCAGATTTCTAACATATGGCATACAGTGAAGATATGTATGCATTCAGTGGATTTCCTCTCCAAAATTAGTGCTATGTTTTATTTAGCTTTCCTTTCATCCAAAAAGGTGCAAAAAATCATCTCTGTAAACTATTAGTAGTGAATATGATAAAATTTTCCACCATTTAAATTACATTTACAAGGAAAACCCCCAGATAGTTTTCAATGAAAGTTTTTAGTGACATAAACCTACTATGTAAACCAATCACAATTCGCAAATTCTCTCCCCCTCACCTACTATATTCTTTGATCTCTTTCTCGACAGGAGCAGGCTACTATATAATAATATTAACCTCAAGAATCACCCTTAATGCATTGCAGTCAAGAAACACTTTTCGTGATACTATGTGCAAGTGCATTGGAAATTAACATGTGGCAGAAGATGAAGACTGATCAAAGAACAACTAAATATGAGAATCACCAAACTCATTGATTAACATTTAAAGGGCATGGATGATACTCACTTTTTATTCTTTTTTCTTTTTTATTTCTCCCATGCGTGGGTAATTGTATGTTCGTTATTTATTTGTGTTGACCTTTCAAATATGTACAATCAAGTTTTTCTGGGGGAAAGAAAACTACTTACAGCCCGGCGAAATGCAAATATCTCTTCTTGACCAGATAACATGGACACTATTCCAGATGGAGTACCCCCTGAGCTGACAGTGCCTTCTGCTAGGACATCTCGGCGAAGTTTACCACCTTCTATTTCAGTTTCAAATTGGAAGCTGAAAAGAATAACAAAATTAAGTTCACACGAACATAGTTGCTATACATGTATTGAACTCATACAACGAAGTAACAACTGTGGGAAATTGAACAGCATGTTTGGTAGTTGCTTGAATTTTACATTAAGTGGTAGAGCGATTAAAACCAGAAGTAGAATTAACTAGGTAACATCATGCAATCCTTATATTTTTATTTTTAGCCTGTTGCATCACCATGCTTGACTTTTCTACTAATTTATATGCATGTTAATCTATAATTGGCAATCAAGTAACCATTTCTAAATGTAGTCGTCGAAAGGCTTTTTCAGCTTTTCTTTTGAAAATTGGACTAGAAATACTATCAACATATTTATGAAAACCCATGTTACCTAGATGCTATGCCCATCACAATACAAATCAGTTTATCGACTGGTCAATGTTCCAGAAAATATTGTTGTGCAATATTGAAGGCTTCTAGCACAAATTATGTCAAAGAAAGACAAGACAAACCATGTACGATCAGCTTGTTTGAACAATTTTCTCAGGATCATCCGCACAGGTAAAACAATTACCTCTCCAAATCAAAAAGTGTGCCCTCTTCAGTTCCTTGAAATAATTCATCAATTGGAGATTCTGCCGAACAAATTAGACGGCAATGGTGGTTGTATAGCTCGTCAACGAGAGTAATAAATCTACGTGCCTGAGTGGAAATTCATTTGGTCATATTAAGAATTATTTCAAATATATAAATTCGTATTAACCCAACAGCATAAGCTTTTAGAATAATTGACAACTTAACATGGTATTGCAACAGAGGTCCTTAATTCAAACCCTCACATCAACAATCTTCTTCCCCATTCAAAATAAAAATGTCCATGCCTTAGGCCGATTAAAAACTTTCAGGCCTATACATGAGGTGAGTGTTAAGAATTAATTCAAATATATAAATTCTCCAACAGCTAAAAATGTTTGTCATAATTGGCAGTTTACCAGGTTAGAAAGGAAACGATGTATTGTTTGGATAAATAAATTGTATCAAACCAAAAATTAATTACCACATGGTAATTATCTTCTAAGAATTCTCTGTAAGATTCCCAGACACTAGAAGATCTGAATAAGTAAACATGCGAAGTAATATATCAATATGCACTATATTTTTATTAGGAATATGTACTATGACCCCAACTAATGTGGTCACTACATGAGAAAAAGGTTAACCACTTTTCCCGTGGTGATGGGCTTAATGCTACCTCTCCTCTACTCTTCATAGTAAAATATATGGCTCACAGACCAACCACGACAGATGCATGAGCATATCTTTTTTTTTATTGGTAAGATGCATGAGCAATATCTGCCACGAACGGGAAAAAGCCTCGAAAGTAGACTATCTCAACTCTAATCTCTCCAACTTATGTAGTTGGCCGGGTCTGAACTTCATCCCCTCCTGTCATATTTTCTGCCCGATCCCTTTTGCATCTAATGCTTTCATATAATTGAATAACTGGGATTGAATGATGAAAGTCCCACTTAGTTTATCGAATATCCAATAGCCCTCCTAATTGAAACTATTTTGGCACGAGATATAATAATAATTAGTTTGCATTATGTCTGCTCCTATTTTCTATATACATTTTGACTAGTTAAAATTGAAGCACAACAAAATCAATTAGAAAACAAACAGTTGCTCTAGTACCTTATCACGAATGCGCATGCTCATCACAGGAATGTCAGATATGAAGACAGTGTGAAAGTTTTCGGCTAATGCAATATAATCTGCAGCGCCAACCTGGAGATACAGACAGTATGATAATGTTCACATGCAACCCAAAGGAAACCAGAAACGAGAAGAAAAATTAATCTAGACATAGCATGCTCATCATAGAAGCAGCATTGCCTAATAATTCAAACCGTTGAATATTTCAGATACCATTGTACATGGGTACAAGTACAAGAGAACTAGACAATGGTAAAAAATTAGTTCTTTTTTTAATACTTGTAAAGAATGGATCTACCCTTAGATCCTCACTTAGAGACCAACTTTTTTGACAGTTGGGATCCCTCTTTTGTACAGCCCTAGTGGTTTTTTCTTTTGAATATATTTATATATATACCTTTTACCAAAAAAAAAAAGTCATAGCTCCAAAAAAGATAATGACTAGACACAATCATATAGCATGGTCATCTATATAGGAATGTTGTCTCACATCGCCTAGACTCGCCAATTTTATGCTAGTTATAAGACTTTAGTACTACTCTCCTTAACACCTAGATTTTAAAGAATGATCAGGCTGGGTTTTTCAACTTGGTAACCAAGCTTGGTTGGGTCTTTGGTTCGATTCTTTGTCCGCTTAGTCGGATTGTTTGGTATGCTGCTTAGTTCGGCTACCGTGTTGTGGTCCAAGAGAGTGTGTTGGAATGTTGTCTCACATCGCCTAGACTTGCCCATTTTTGTGCTAGTTATAAGACTTTAGTACCCCTCTCCTTAACACTTAGGTTTTAAAGAGTGATCAAATTGGACTTTTCAACTATCTAAACTTCTAATCAAGATCATTTAGTTTTAACATTGGCACTCATATCTTTCATGTGAGGCATTATGGGTACTAGTCAGCAGAGTTCAATATAGTTACCATTTTGCCTCTGTATATTTACGTTGTAAGGGCTCAAGCATCTTTTGCAGATTTGTACAATAGAACCAGCCTCTTAATTCTCTGTTAGTTACCTGATTCTGTTGGTTCAGGATGTGAATAATTTTTCAATATATCTAATTAACGAATGTCAAACTCAAAAAATCTGACACACCACATGCTGTGATAAAGTTCTTTGTAAATAACTCATAAAAATAGGGATGGAGCAGAACCACCCTCTTTAAGAAACTAATTGGAGGAGAATATGCAGCTAGAAAAACAATAAAGTGATAAACAAGATGAAGTGCACATAATTTACTTAACCAATATAAAGGCGAGTATTATACCGGTCGACCGCAAAGATAACCAAATGTGAAGCGTGCCACTCCATTAGAGCATTCAGGTACCTCCAGCTCTCTGAGTTTAACAAATAGATTAAGTAAACTACAACGCATGAATTTATGAAGCATAATTTACTTTGTTACCTCCCAAACATCACTTGTACTCTAGCAGAGGAGACTTGTCCTTCAAACTGGGTGGTGATCTCGCTCCATAACTTTTCAAATTCCCTCATTGACATGGTATCTAAAGGCCAGAAATAGTGTGCCTGCATGAACATTCAAAATAAGTAAACAGATATGAGAACATATTACCTGCTTTATAAGCAAAACCAAACTAAGCACGTACAGAGAAATCATAAATCCGAAGTTCATGTCTACTTGATCTACTACTCTAATTGACGTAGAGTAAGGAAATTACTAAGAACCACAAGAACAGAATCATGTTTCTTCCTCTTGGTCAAGAACGTTATAGTGACAAAAGGTCACATGCAGCAAAAAGAGCCAAGATATCACATAGATAACAATAAACAACGCCCCCTGACAACATGCATGACCTACTTAGGACAACCTGGAAACACTATTACTGTAGCTAAACCAAGAGTGAGAGAGAGGAGAAAGAGAGATGAAATACTCGAATAATTATCTGATTTTTATGAACCAGTAATCGGTAAAGTTTGACGGTATTCAATGATTTTTCTTCAAACAGTAAAGAAATCAGCATGTACTAATTACACCAGTTTTGTATACGAGGTCTTTGTAGAATGACAACAATTACCTCTTTAGAAGCACGACCTTTTCTCAAAATTTTGGCAGGAGGTTATGAAATCCAGTTGCCACATGAGTTTTGTTCATCATAGTAGCCAGTGAGACACAGGAAAAAAGGCTCCCGATTATAGAGGTGCAACGGAGTTGAAAAAATAACTTTCATTTTACACTAGGAAGTAGAATTTCCCGTTTTGAAAATGTGTAATTCGTTAACGTTGCCAAAGATTGTATCACAAGGATTTTACAATACTTTTAAGAAACACACATCTATAGATCACAACAACGATTCTTTGTCATCTCTATATCACGACTCAACATAACAACGGCTATTGTTAGCAATCAAGTACGCAGTTTCTGTTATAGTCAGCATATATAAACTGATAATACCATTGACAAGATTCCATCATCCTAATCCTGATTCTAATTAAATTGATGAACGATTCTGATGCAGAAATATCATTCAGAACAAGGGAATGATATTCAAGAAGGACCCATCACTGATGATAACAAGTGGAACCTCAACGATACACACTAGTGTCCTGAACAAAGAAATAAAAAATAGAAACTGATATGGTCTAACCTGGTTTACAGATCTTTGTGCTATAAAACGGCGATAATCAAGCTCACAGCCAATGAGAACATTCTCACAGTGCTCCGCCAATTTTTCTACGAACTTTTTAAAGATATCCCGCTGCATGCCATCCTGCAGGGAAGAAATGTGTCTAAACAGATCTAAGAAATGGTTTAAATGAGTTATTTACATTTACATCGAACATCTCAAAAAGATGAAAGTATAACAAAGAATGAAATCACAAATGTTCATCACTCCTGAAGTTTGGAAAATCTGAAATGAGAGACTAAAAAATGAAAGATGTTCAGACGACCAAATTAGCGATCTCTCTTTTTCTTTTATTGGGTCAATCTAGCAGCAAACTCTTGTCAAATTACAATGAAAATAATACCTGGTTTAAATCATAGGGCGCTCGATTACTGGTGGCCACAAGAACAGTTCCAGTAGTTAATAATCTGCTTACGATTCCAGATAAGGCCACAATAGCAAATACGTCAACAGTCTGAAACAGAAAGTAAATAATCTTATGCCACAATCTTGATTGCTAACAATCTACTATTCTATATGAACTCAATGTAGATATTGATTTTTTTTTCTTTTTGATCGGTAAAAGGTGTTTATACATATATATATTCAAAAGAAACCACTAGGGCTATACAAAAGAGAGATCCCAACTGTTAAAAAAGTTGGTCTCTAAGTTAGGATCTAAAGAGTAGATCCATTCTTTACAAGTAATCAAAAAAGAGCAAAAAAATTTATCAGATTAAGAACCCCATCAAAAGCCCTCTAGTTCCTCTCATGCCAAATGGTCCACGTATTGCAGAGGGGAATAATTTTTCAGATTTTCTTCTCCACTAAACCTCTACCCAAACAATTCCATTCGAACAAAAAACACTTCACTGAGCCAGGAAATGACTAACGAAGGCCGGCAAAGTCCAAAATTTTGTTCCACAAACAAGAGGAGACGGAACAATGCAAAAAAAGGTGATTGTTACTTTCTTCTTCAGTATTGCACAGATAACATCTATTGGCCATATTGAAACCTCTTTCTCACATTGCCAACAATGAGATTTGCTTCCCACACCGAAGTCCAACCCAAAAACGTACATCTTGGAGGAGCACCAGTCTTCCAAATGATCTTCCCAGGGAAGGAGAGCTCCCTAGTAAGAGATAGCTTCTTAAAATAAGATTTCACCGAAAATACCCCGTTCTTATTCCAGCTCCACCTGGCTAAGTCCATGAAGTTAGGGTCTACCGAAGAGTTGTGTAGAATGGAGAGGAATTGTTGCATGGCATCTAGTTCCCAATCATTGCAATCTTTCAAAATTCATGTTGAACAACTAGGGAAATTTTGTAGATAAAAGACCCACTTCGCACCAATTATCTGTCCAGAAGTTAATTCTAGACCCATCTCCCACCTGCAAACTCAAAAAGGCTCGAAGGAGCACCACTTCTTACGGATACTGGACCATAAGCTGCACCCTAAAGGTCCCACTGCCGGTTTGGACATCCAACCGCTGGAATCTAAACCAAACTTGTGGGATATGACAGACTTCCACATGATGTCTTGATATGTTACAAATTTCCACAACCATTTACCTCTTAAGGCCTTGTTGAACACTCTGAGCCTTTTCACTCCCAAACCACCGTAGCTTTTGCTCTGACAGATTTTCTCCAATTCTGACACATCTCCTTCATCTAAATGATCGAACAACACATCACCAGGCTTCGGCCTCCAGCTTTGGTGTTCCTTCAAAAGCTTTTCGTAGAACTGGACGATGTTCTTGTTGATGCCCTATGCCTTAACGTGCACCACTCCGTCAATACCGAAGCTTCCTATATGATTCGATCTACGATGAGCACTAGCCAATCTTTGAAAAAATGAAGTGTTCCAGTCCCCTTCCTTAAGCCACAAGGCTCTAGATTTCTGCCTCCACGAAGTTTCCTCCGCCAAGATGATCTTTTCCAGCTAAACCTTCAATTCATTCCTCTTCAAAGATTCATTTCTGGATAATCCTTAAGAACTTTCCGCTTCATCTAAAGAAGCAAACTCTTGAATGACGGCAAGTTTATGATAATCGATGTTCCCAAAGACCTCCATGTTCCATTGCCTCAGATCTGCTTTAAGAAGTCTTAGTGTTTTGGCTATCACGAAAATAAGATCTCCTGAAACTTCATAACCCTTCCACCAACCTTCTACCAAACTCTTAAAACCCTCCACCATCAAACACATGTTTTCAAAACGGAAATGGTGTTTCTTTCTAATAACATCGCCACAGACCAAAAGAATAGGATGGTGATCAGAAACGGGCCTGACTAAGCACGATTGACACACATTCTGAAAGAAACGTTCACACTCCACTGAAATAAGGAATCTGTCTATTCTCGACAAAGCCCCATCAACCCAATCACTCCTCCAAGTAAAGCGACCACCCTCCATAGGCAAGTCCATTAAGCAGTTTCCGTTTATAAAATTCGAAAAGGAGAACATCTCCTGGTTAAACAAAGAACAGCCACTCCTCTCCGACGGGTTTCTCACTGTATTGAAGTCATTCCCCAAGCACCACGGGAGCTGCCATCTAGCTCTCAAATATGATAGTTCGACGAACATTTCCTTTCTCAAAGCCCCAGTGTTCGGCCCGTAAACTCCTGTAACCACCCACTCCCGATCATCCAGAACGTGCACATACAAACTGAAAAAGAGAAAGTTCCCCTAACTTCTTCGACCAAAGAACAAAGACAGGAATCCAACCCTATAAGGATGCCTCCAGACGCTCCTACCGGACCCAGGAAAGTCCAATCCCCTTTACTCCAACCCCAGAGATTCCTAAACACCTTGAAATCAATAGACTCCAATTTAGTTTCTAGGAAGCAAAAAGAGTTGGCTTCCAACTTCTCAACTGATTCCGATAATGGAACGTTTGTTCAGGTCATTTAATCCTCTTACATTCCATGAAAGAATGGACAGATTCATATAGAACCATTGGAAGACGAGCTATCCTCAACAGAATTCTCAAGAGCAGGGACCATTTCTGACTTGTCGTAGCACACTGACCATTGTAAGCGTTTCAACTCCTGAATTCTTTATTGCTGGCTCTTCGATTTGCTTGTGAGTTGTCTGCCACTCTCTCTCCTTCTTGCCTCAACTTCCTCAAACAGCTTCTGAGCCTTTCCCTCAAACCCTATGTGGAAACACACATTAACCTAGAAAAGCCCTTCATCCTCTTAAGGACCCATCTTGAAATGTTATCATGTCCACTCTCAGCCACCTCTGAACGGCCTGGCTGATCCACATCAAGAGGGGTGATATCAAGCAGAGGTTCACAATCAATTGTCTCTCGTTCACCCTACCATCATCATAAACAACCAAATCCAGCGAACTAGAAAACCCAGTGTCCTCACTGATACCCTCAACTGAAAATAACTCTTCTGACGAACAGTAGGAAACTGCTTCTTGCCTGAGACTCGGACTCCCATTTTCCCAAACGGCGATGAGCGGTTCATCAGATCCTGGTGGTTTCTCTTTCTCTTTTGAGCTGGGGTTAGAGATGTTGCTTCTCTTCTTAACCCATTTCACGATGGGTCTGACCTTCAGGGATTTTTTCACAGCTCTCTTTCTTGGCACCCTCAAATTGCCCATTGGTGATCTGGCCATAGGAACGATAGAAGTTCCAATTCTCGTGGCCACAGACAAACCAATAGAGCTCAGGCCTAGACGTTCCGTAGGCTGCTTAACCCATCCTACGACTTTTGGATTTTAACGTCAGGAGGGACCCTCCTCCAATTTAACGAGTTGTCCTCCTCAGCAGATCCAAGATTGCGCGCTTGCCGCACATTAGGTTTCATCATCGTCCCCGTTCTATTCTGGGGCAATACAATGCCCATGAATACAATGTAGATATTGTAGATATTGCCGCAACAAGGAACTTGAGCCGGACCCCGTAGATGGACCAACTGCCTAATGTCAAGTTCTAAATTGATACTTATCTAACTGAGGAAATGGAAAATCAACGATCGATAATGGACAGCTAAAAAGAAATCCAAATTTTATTCATAACAGAGTATCCACCTTTTCCATTTAATGGTCAATATGAAACAAGGAATGATGGGAGGGATACTTTGTCAGTCACAGCCTATACTAACTAATTGTTTCAAAACATTGGATTACATATCTTTTAAGAGTTGAAAAAGGTTATGATTATAACCAACTTAACATCACCTTCACTACAAAATTTAATTAATGGGTTAACTATAATGACCCTCACTTCTCCCACAATATGAATTATGAAAATATTGGTCCTTACAATGTAAAAGATGCCATCTTGTAATTAGATAGCACAATGTGATTAATCAGCATGAACCAAATAAAATTGCCAACTAAGTAAACGAAAAAAATAAATACCTTCTCTCTTTTTTTCCATATTGAATATTGAAAAGTCATAAGAATTAAAGGGCTCAAGCTTTATGTCATCCTGGCGTCAAGAAGGTTGTTCTTGTCTAAAAAAATAGTTTTTATTTGATTGATAAATTATCTAAGGATTCTCTCCTTTCTTTTCCTGCATCAATAAGAAGTGACAGATTACACCCCTTTTTCTATGTTGAATACCTTATATTTTTTATCTATAACTTTATACTGTTATTCTCAATGTACAAGAATCTTTTAATTATCAGAGTTTGAGTGTCATACTAATTGTGGGCGAGCATGTGAAGGCTGCATGATTGTGATGCCAAAATATTAAAATGCACCATGATTTTCACGTTATCCTTACCTGTATTTCGTCAAAGCAAAGAATGCTAGCTCCTGCTTGACCTGCTTGCCTATCAACAAGAAACTGATCAGCGACAGCAGGGAGTATGTTTTTCATCTGTACTTCTTGCTTATATCTTTCTTCTGCAACCAGCCACTCTTTCACTTTTGTATCAAAGGGGAGATTCAGAATCCAACTAGAAATGCTCGACTTCAAAGACTTCTCCTCCACTTGCTTCTTCCATATTTTGTGCATATGTTCATTTATTTTGAGCATAGCCTGGAAAAAAGATTGTGGAATACAATATAACATTAGATCTCAGTTTACAACGTGCAGCTCTAGATGTATTTTTCAAGCGCTCGGGATTAACTGAAGAAACACGACCTGCATTATCCATAAACTGAAGAAGATTTATACAATTCAATATGACCAGCAAAAAGTTCTCCAAATATTTCCAGACCAGAACTCAAAGCTCACCTCATGAAAATGATATCTTCTTCTATGCTTAACAATACCTTCAGTGGCACAGTAAAACATATCCATAAGCATTGTCTTCCCTGTAAATATCAACAATTAGCTTTTGCTTAATCATATGTAAGCTCGATTCTGAAGGTGTGAGAACAAAAGACAAAAATCTATAATGACAAAGAGGTAACATAAGTAGCGAATGTGTCTATTAAACATATCCCAATGCCGAGCATATTGAAAACAATCCAAAACATACCACTTCCAACATTCCCATATATGTATAGTCCTTTTGGAGCTTTCGGAGCGGTTGGGCGACGACCAACAAGTGAATCCAATTTCTTCTCTCGATTAAGGTATGAAACCCACTTTCCAACTCCTGGTTCCACATTGTCAGTTTTTTTCCTGAATCAAATGGAATTCAAACTCACATAAAAAATATCAAAAGTAGATAGTTTTGAAGAACTCTTGAAGAACTCATGAATGAGTGGGGGAAAACACAAAAGAAAATGGAAGAACAAAAGACAAGAAAAGGATTGTGTACCATATAGACTCCTTCAGTTCATCAACTATCTAAAATGCTAGTGAGAGATGGTTAAAACATGTCAAATGATAATATCTTATTACATTAAAGCTTACGCTTAACCGTCTTCTCATTCTTTGAACATCTCAACAAGAACATATTCTCCCCAAAGTTTAAGAAAAAAGAATAAGAATAGAGATACACACATACACTGCCAAGGAAATTGCGAAGACTAAGAAGAGATTGAATCCCAAAGCATATTCACTCAATGATTCATGCAAAAACGTGCCTCACCGGAACATCCATCTTTCAATAAGTTTGTTTTGACGGCTTTTTATTGATGTCCATGCATTCCCCTGCTGCTTCAGCTCAGCCTCCTTCATCAAAAGCCTGCGTCGCTCATCCTCTCTACCATTTTCCCAGTTAGCTAGTTTTACCTAGAAACGGTCAAGAAGGACGAAGATAAATGATCAACTGTCAATGTTGACGTTTGTAAGGAAAATTGACTAAGAAATTCTAAGTAAAATAGTAAAACAACTTTCAAAGTGTACATGGTATTCCTCCATATCTTTCTCATATTGCTCCAACCTTCCAAGTAGGTTCTCCAACTCCAATGCAATCTTTTCCTGGAAATGATCATGTTGTAGCTTCCCTTGCTCAACTAGGTTTCTGTACTGTACAAGAGGCCCTGAAGGAGAAGCATTCATGTGATGAACATGAAGATGGCATCAAGAAAGTTGAAGATGCTGATTAAACTAAAGCATAATCAACTTCAGACCTCGTGGATGACATGATGAAAGACATCGAACCTTTTGGATAACATAAAAACCAGTGCAGCCCAAAACCAACTCATCAAATGAGTTGTTCAACTCTTAATTTCATCCATCCAGACCGTCGCAGTCAGAGTATGCCATTGATGCAATGGTAAATTATAGCAAACACATACTAGCATGTGAAGGAACCATTGTTTGACTACGTACTAGTTGAGATTGTTCTAAGATTCTAATAAGATGTATTGTTTGACTACGTACTAGTTGAGATTGTTCTAAGATTCTAATAAGATGTTTGTTTTGTGATGTGTGATCATACGAAAGCTAGTCCCAAATTGACTAAAGTTCTTTTTCAAGTGATTAATTAACGAAATGACAATGTGAAACAGATATTTGCGACTTGATGTGAGCAAATCTATTTGCATCTCCAAATAAAAGTGTAATTTAGACATACATACAGATACACATGGTATGCATGTCAGCAGGGAAAGAAACCTGGAGGCTTCGGAGAAGAGGAATGTGACCGATCACAGTAAGAACGAAGCACATTGACACGGAACTTCGAACATTGGCGACTAAACCCTAGAGAGATAAGAGAAGAAAACATCGAAGATCCTCTCCTCATCGTCTTGACGATCATTTCTTCTATTTCTTCTTCTCTACGGCTCTGATACAAAAGATCATAAAGAAGCAGCTGCAATTGTACAGGGATTTCATTAGTTCCTCGGTGGGTACCGCAGTGTTGGGGGCTAGTGACGTGGCTTGCAACGGGACCAGCCATGGTGGAAAGTGAAATTTTCTTTAATCTGTGGGGAAGTCCAAGAGATCAGTAAGATGACGTGGGTCAAATATCTACCACTCGATGATGGAAAGAGGAGGTAGGCGGCGAATCTGGCGGACAACATTGATCTGTCTACCAAGTTTTTTATAATTCGCGAGCCCGCGCGAGAAGCCGGCGGAGGTCGTTAGAGATGGAATCGTTGGGGATATTGATGCTTTTGGACCTCAATATAAATATCGAATTTGGTTAAAAAAAATCTAAAAATAAAGTAGTGTGGAAACTAATTTCAAAACTAAGGTAAGATTGATCACGTTGGAAGATGTCTTTTATAAAGATGACTTTCAGCTGGCAAAAGTCATTTTTATAAAGGACGTTTTCAGGCACGCCTAAGATGTCTTTTGTAAAGACGACTTCCAGTTGGCAAAAGTCATTTTTATAAAAGACGTCTTCAGTGCAGCCTGAATGCGTCATTTGCAAAGCCGCCTTCAGTGCAGAAGCTAACACTTGCATACAAAAATCATCAATAACCTAATATGCATACAAAAATCATCCATCTTGCAGAACATTTTATGACTTTATCACATATTCTTAATGAACAGTATACATTTTTAACAAATTTTATGACTTCATATTTTATAATATTCTACAAAAATCCAAATGTAAAAAATATAAATCAATCACGTTCCATACGGTGGTCATTTTCTCATTCTTCTTGGGCGTCTTTCATATGTTTGTAATTGAGTTACTTGTGATGATGGATCTTCCGCCATAATAGCTACTACACTTTCTTCATCTACAATAACCGGCGGGTCTTCCTCCACAATATGTATGTTTGTAATTGAGTTACTTGTGATGATGGATCTTCCGCAATAATAGCTACTACACTTTCTTCATCTACAATAACCGGCGGGTCTTCCTCCACAATATGTGAGTTCATCCACAATAGGAGCATCTTCCACAATAGGAGCATATTCCACAATAGGTAAGTTTCGGGCACGTCTTCTACCTCCTCCTCCAGAAGCATCAGCTCGTCTTCATCTACGTCGTTGAGCTTGATGAAATGGTTCAAAAGTGGAACCAAGTTGAGTCACTGAATTACTGCCAAATGTATAAAAGACCAGCGGCGTGCATGGCTCTTGCTGAGACATAAATGGTTCGTCTCAAGGTATGTGTAATTCTTGTTGACTTCTTTGAGATGAGATGTGCACTTCATGCCTTTGGAACAAAGGAGCTTGATAAGCCGCATTCGCTTGTCTTATTGTCTTTGCGGCTGTTTCACACACATTATGGATTCTAGGCATTATCCAAGACGGCTTAGTATCACCAAGTGTCAAATTGTCAATATTGTCCCGACTCTCCCTCTACATAGATAAAATAACATTATATAAGTTACTTATTAAATGACCTTATAAGCCTATTAATTACATAAATTAATAAAAAAATTACCATAAAATCATATAACGCTCCATGTTGAGTTATGTATCGTCGTGTGATTCTCGGATACCATAACATGTATGAGCTGCCATATCCATGTCATCCACGTGCCCCTCAGCAATGTGTGTCCTACGCTCATCTCATCTCTTAATGTATGTCTGATGTTGGATGCCGCAATTTAGTTCATTTCTCCCTCTTAAGTCGATGTCATGCAACAGTCTTTCGGTATCACATGGCTCAAGCACACATTGAATCATACCGAATTATCTTAGAACACGATCTGGTCGATGTCATTCCACTATATGAAAGCAAATGAGGGGAGAGACAGACCGCCATATATCTCCGTGCATGATGCAGTATTCAGGAAGTGTATGAATAATATCATTATAAGGTTGTCATGTAACTATAAAAATCATATTATAAATAATATGACAAAACCCGAGTATTACCTATGTTATAAATAAAAAGCATAGTATTACCTGATATGGAGTTTGTCTGTCTAATGCAAATCGATACACTTCAAGAATAGGTGTGGAGCTCTCTGTGAGACTAAAAATATCTCTTCATCTATGAAATAAATTGCACAGTTAAATATATGTAAATGATAACATACATATATAATAATCAAATGAGTTGACTTACTGTATACCCAAAGGAGGAGGTGGCATTGGAAGTTCATCTTCCCCGACATTATCACGCATCGCCCGTTGCAACCTCACTGGTGTCAAATGTGAAAATCGGTCTCATGCTCATGCAGTATTACTAGTGGGCCAGCAATATCAGAAACATTTTTATGACTGGCTTTGCACATCTCCCTATACAACCATGCAACGCATGCACTACCCCAACTGTACTGACCAGCCTCAGTAAAGTCTTCTAGTAAAGACAAGAACATTAAATGCACATTAATGTTTGACTTATCACAAAAGGGTACCTCCGATAAGTAGTAGAATATATGCACGTGCATAATGTTGCACGTAAAAGCACGTCATCATCGTCAAATAATGGGGGAAAATGTGCAGTCAAACACGTCATAAGTAAACGTGATCCATGTAAATCATGTGGGCCTAGTCGAAATCCTAAAAAATCTTCATATATCCTTGGCCAATCTTGATGTGCACTACATGTTACAGCCATTCCATCAATTGGAAGTCCTAACTGTATTTGCACATCCTGTAGAGTAATAGTACACTCACCATGTGCCATATGAAATGTGTGTGTTTCAGGATGCCATCTCTCCACAAAAGATGTGATCAAGTGCCAGTCAAGAGCGATAAACCCAACCCTCGCAACCCCATAAAATGCAAGACGTATCAAATATGGAATAATACGTCTATGAAGTGGCATGTTCCGATGAACAACTATAGCATGTCGACGACAATGTAAAGCACGAGAATCCTCCTAGTCCCAAACATGTTGGGATCTATGTTGTTCCTGTAAATACAACACCGAGCTATCTTGTGGTCCAGGCTCCATGATATTCTAAAAATGAGTGTCGTTTGAAATACAATGATTACATTGAATTACATAAAATGTACTAAGTCAAATATTACATTGAATTACATAAAATTGTATTAAGTCAAATATTATATTGAATTACATAAAAATGTACTAAGTCAAATATTATTAGTCATTCAAAAATTATCCTCTATTATGAGAAGGACAATTTCGACGGTTATGTCCCTCCTATCGAAAAATTCACCATTTACTATGAGTATTTGGCTCTTTCCAATCCATCTCATTTCGTGTACGGGTCGACTTGGGTCTACCTTTCTCCCGCTTCCGAGTTGTATCAGGGTGCACTATTGGAAAATGAGGAACTTCCCAATAATATTCATGTGGAAGAGGGTTGAACTGTGGCTTATAACACTCAGCAAGCCCTGACCAACAGTAATAATGTTCAATGAATTGAGAACTATCAATATGAGCATGTGCGCACATTACTAACAAATGGGAACATGGGAGGCCAAATGATTGCAACTTGTTACAAGTACATATTCATTCCTTTAAATTCACATACTGTCTATTTTGTCCTTTGTACATGTGATTCTGATGTTGACCAGTGATAACCTCGAACATCTCATTAGCATGGTCAAAAATTGTGATCTCATGTGAACTAACCCTGGCTTCCTAAGTTTTCATCTTCTCAAGAGCATAAGCAGTAAACACTTCACCACGTAGTAAGGCATCTCTAGCTTCACTTCTCTGCTTTTCAAACCAATTCACATTGCGATAAAATGTAAGCTCAACCAAAGCCATAACTGGTAACATGCAAGCTCCATTTAGTACACCGTTAAAGGATTCTGCAACGTTTGTTGTCATCCAACCATATTGATATCCACCATCGAATGCTAGAGTCCGTTTTTCCTTTTCAATATTATCACACACTAACTAATTGTTTTCTTCATTTCATCCATGCAGAGTTCAAACTTTCTTTGTTGATGTTGCATTCTCGCTCTAAATACTAAATTTTTTAGAGCCTTGTTCTTGTATTTGTCATTAAAGTTACACGCAACATGCCTAAAACAATATCGATGATGGCCTAATGGTTCTGACCACCCAAGTTGATGATTATGTGTTGCAGCTTTTATACCAGCATGTCGGTCAGATATTAACACAAGCCTCTCCCTCTGCGTAATGTAAAGCCTCAAGCAATACAAAAACCATGACCATCTATCTATGGTTTCCTCATCAACTACAGCATAAGCAATTGTAAAAATACGTCCGTTTGAATGAACCGATGTGGCAATCAACAACATATGCTTATACTTGCCATATTAAAATGTGCCATCAATTTGAATGACTGGTCTACAATATTTGAATCCTTTTACAGCTGCAGCAAAAGACCAGAACACATATCTGAATATCACATTACATGGTTCACCGATGTTATGTGTTTTTCATTGAACTACAGTCCCAGGATTCGTCTTCACAAGCATATTCAACCATATTGGTAGTTGCTGGTAAGATTGATCCTAATCACCAAACACTTTAACAATTTCTTTTCGTTTAGCCTCACATACCTTTCTATAATGCACATCGTATCCAAATTTATTTTTCACCATCTGATGAAGTGCTGCAACAGATGTAGTTGGATCCCGTTTCATGACACCCCGCAACTCTCGTGCAATCAATGTCGAGTCCAACTGTGAATGGTCTTGTGATGATCTTGGATAGACACATGTGTGAGGTTCGGTGTATTGAGTTATTTCAAATATATTACGTGATTTTTGACGACACGCATGAGCTTCCCATTGACAACCTTCATTAAACTTCTTGCCTTTTATAACCCAAAGGTTTGGCAATGACTCTACCATACTAAAATGTTGATGTCTGAGTATCGAGTATCTTTTTAAAGCATACTTAAGGTCTGTCTTACTTTCAAAACGTAAACCTTTGTATAATTCATTTGTTTTATTCCATATCTCAGTACGTTGGATGGATATCTGATCTAGCTTTGCATTTACGACATCCCAACTAAGCAAAGAATGGTGAAGAGGGTTCATGCTGGAGTATTTCAGCTAAGGGGTTCACAACATCATCCTCTTCAACTTGGTCATCATCTTCATCAATAACATTACAAGCATTTATCTCCTCAAACTCTGCTAAGAAGAAGCTACATGGAGGGCTAGATAGATTTACATGAACGTCATGAGCATCTGCATCTTCATATGACAAATAAGTACTGCTAGATATATTTTCTTGTACTGTAGAATACATGTCAATGTCATGGAATGGAGAAGAAACTGTTGCATTATCGTGTACCTCAACTCCACACATATTGTCATTATATAAGTTTATGCTAAGACCTCCTACATCTCTAGCATTTTTTGTTAAATATAACTCAATTGGACGGAGGAATTTGAAGCATAATAGTAAACATCACATGAGCATCGTTATCATTCCATATCGGAAATTTCACATAGTTGAATGACCCAGCACTAAGAGTAAGTCGATAATGATAAATTATGTCCAAGTTCTAATGTATACGGTCAATTGACAAGGCTTCACATAAAGTAAGCTCGTTAAAAGTTTTCTTCTTATGAATTACAATTCTCCTCATTGAAGGTTGATCAGAAGAAACTCTATTGCACTAATTATGACATTACCATTCATGTTAAAACTACCATAGGTCTTTCCCTCATTTGCCAACCTACTAAGTAATACACAACAATTTTAGAACTAGATCTAGAAATTCTACAAATTCCAAGTTAATAACTACAATTTCATAATATATCAACTCATTCATAAATAAAATTTTATAAATTAAGAGTTTAAACATCACATAATTGAGAAAATGCATCTAAAATTTGAGAACCCAAAACACATGAAAATCTAGGGTTTGAGAGAGATTAAAGAGAGATGTTACAAAATTGATGAAATACATCCATACAACATTCATAAAAAATGAACAATTTCAAGATTTGAAGAATAAATTTAAGAGATCAAAGGAGTTAGAAATAATCCCTAAAGTTTGAGGCGTTCTTGCTAGTGATTTGAGATATTGAGATTTTTTTGTGAATGAGAGTGAGAGGGTGTAATACCGGCGAAATGGCAGTAAACTCCGGCCAAAAATCAGCGGCGAACGGCGGTGGGGAAGAGTGTTCGCTGGCTGAGGGGTTGTTTTGTTCGCGGGCTGAAGCTAAGGAATAGCTACTTCCACTTTTTGTACCACGATTTTTAAAGGTAGCGTTGAAGGCGTATTTTATAAAGACGCCTTCTACTATTAATGAAGACGTCATTCATAAAGGCGCCTTCTTCTTTTCTGAATGCGTCTTTACAAAATACGCATTCTATGTGGCCTCATATTTGTGGCCACGCCACCACGAATGCATCTTTTGCAAAGACATTTTCGTCTTAGGTGTACCAAATCACCTTACCTTTGAAATTAGTTTCAAAAGTACTGTATTTTAATTATTTTTTTTAAAAGTATTGTAGAATACTCAAAAACCCTTGTCCAAGAGCATAATAACTTCGGTGACGACTGCCGAGGTGGAAAAGACATTTTTTTATTATTCTTGTTGCATTTTGTCTGTTTCCATAATAAATATGAGCCTTCATTCTTGAAATGAAAAGTTCAGATTTAATAGGATTCTCTCATCATCATGGAACAAAAGAGCATTCTGACCAATCTATTGGCACTCAAGCGATTATGCATTAAAAGTTTATTTTGCTCTCGATCTTGATTAGTCATGTCGATCCTAGTTAGAATGTAATCGAGTTTTTGATCAGGAAGAAAGTTGTGTTCATAAACAATTGACTGACATGTCGTAAGTTGGTCATGTGACTCATGACTCACGATCAGCTTTAAAACTTGATTTGCAGGACGGTAACAGTTCGTTAACATGGTCCGTTCTTTTCGGATTTTTGAGTATTCTATGGTAATTTTGGAAAAAAATAATTAAAATACGGTACTTTTGAAACTAATTCTAAAAATAAGGTAGTTTAGGACACGTAGGATGAATGCGCCTTTTGCAAAGACGCCTTCGTGGTGGCGTGGCCCAAATATGGGCCACGTAAAAGGCGTCTTTTGGAAAGACGCCTTCACTAATTGTCAAAGGCGTCTTTGTGAAAGACGCCTTCCACATATTCCTTTTTAATACCCGGGACCGCGAAAGAACACGCCTCAGCCCGCGAAGAAGAACCTCAGCCAGCGAATGCCTTCCTTCCCCATTGCCGTTTGCCGTCGATTGTGGCTAAAGTTTTACTGTCATTTTGCCGATATTATATCCTCTTACTCTTATCTCACTCTCATTCATAACCAAAAAAATTTTCTCAATCTCTCAAATTATTAGCAAGAATTTCTCGAACCCTAGGTATATTTCTAACTCCTTTGATCTCTTAAATTTGTTCTTCAAATCTTAAAATTATTCATTTTTTTATGAATGTTGTATGGATATATGTCATCAATTTTGTAATACTCTCTTTAATCTCTCTCAAACCCTAGATTTCATGTGTTTTGGGTTCTTGAAATCTTGAAATTATTCAATTTTAGATGCATTTTATGTTTAAACTCTTAATTTGTAAGATTTAATTTATGAATGGGTTGATATATATAAAATTGTAGTTATTAACTTTGAATTTGTAGATTAACTTGTAGAATTTGTCGATTAACTTGTAGAATTTTTAGATCTAGTTCTGAAATTGTTGTGTATTGTTTAGTAGGTTGACAAATGGGGGAAAGACATATGATAGTTTTACGTTACATGAATGGTAGTATGATACACGAAATTTTTGTGGACCAATTCATTGCATGTGGTAGTATGATACACGAAAAACGACAAGATCCCATCAAAGATCTTGATGAAGCATTTTCAATCCTAAGAAAAAGCTCCATGAAACTAAACCCATAGAAGTGATTTTATTGGACAAATGTCAATGCCTTAGCGTTTGTGCATTTTACATAATAATAAATCAAAGATTAGAAATTTCTTAATTATATTTCTATCTCTGTACGTTTAAATGAACTAAAAGATCAATTATTCTTACTTGTCGAATCGAACTAAACCACTAAGATAAAAAGAATAGACCATCATTTGATTATGTTTGGTTGATCTAATTCTTTAAAACACATGTTCGGATATATATATATATATTTGTGTGTGTAATACACCAATTATCCAATATCATTGTTGCTCATTCAATGTCATTTAACAACTAACAAAATCATTAACCATTTTTTTGTTTCATTAATATGTAAGGAAATAAGTTCTTCGCAAATTACTTATTCATATCACGTTAATTACCAATTCAATTTCTTTGCAATGCATTTATAAAAACACATAACATGCGCAACACACGTGGGTACATCATATTTAATCTATAATCTATATTATATTAAAAGTTCAGAGGAGATGTAAATTATTTTTATACAACTTTACCTATTTGTTAGTGATACATTGCCCAAAATAATCTTATAATTTACATGTGTCATTTAATAGTTGGTAATTTCAAACTTATAATAAATTGATCAAAGTGGGTATTAATTTTTACATTCATTCACTTATTTAATGAATTTTAAGAAAATAATTAATAAATAATTTTTAAGTTAATTTTAGTTTAATAACTTTGAATGATTTGTAGCAATTTATTTAAGAAGTTATTAGGAAAGCTACATATTTTTACTATTTTATTTTAATATAAAGGAAAAGTATAAATAATAGAATTAAAACATAGTACAATTATATCACACTTTTAATTATGTTACACAAAATCCATAATTTGAAAACTAAATTTGCAATGTAAATGAAAAAAGGAAACTCAATATTAGAATAAACATATAAATTATATAATTTAATTTTTATCAATTTTTAGAGCATAGTTATACTATATTCTTTTAATGTTTCTTACAAAAATGCATGTGATATTATACAACTTCTTGAATGATATATCAATAAATAAAAATAATAATATAACAGAATTTACTAACAAAACAAATTATATGAACCTATAAATTTCTTGCGCTCTGTTAATAACTCTGCATTTAGGAGCACGATGTTACAAGTCTAGAACCCACAGAGGAAAGTTTCCATTAGAGCGGTAGGTGAAGCTCTGTTTTTAATCGAATTCCATGAGGCTCTAGACAAGAAGAAAGTGCTTCAAATGAACCATTGCACTTTAATAAGGCCTTGGTAATGATTGGGGATATTCAGGGGTTTTTCCAACCCCTACAGACGCCCCTCAACAGTTTAAAATATGGGTACGGGTCTTTAATCTTCTGGTGTTGTGTATGACTTCAAAAATGGCGGAAATAATATGGAAGAATCTGGGTGATTTCATAGCAGCTGATGAACACTCAGAAGGGGATTTTTATGGTCAATATATGCGTATAAGAGTTCGGTTAGGCACCTCCAAACCACTACAGAGGGGAATGAAAATCAGAGTTGAAAATGATTCAGAGATTTTGTGGGTTAACTTCCAATACGAATGATTATCAGATTTCTGTTATTTGTGCGGCTCCATCAATCACGTGGAAAAGGATAGTTCGAAGTGCTCAGGGGAGGAAGAGTAATCTGTAAAATCAAACCCACAATTTGGGTCTTGGCTAAGGGCTCAACCCCAGCGGATGAATTTTAAGGAAATTAAGGGGGAAGAAGAAGGGAGTGTTGGAGATAATAACGGAAAGAGAATTAAAAAAAAAGTGTGAATGAAAGTGTGTGATGTGTAATAGAGTGAGATTTAATCTCACATTTGAAACTCAAAGAAAAGATGTTAGGTTTATAAACTCAACTCTCATGTCTTGGGGTTAGCGCGATATCGCCGTCCGTCCAGCCGGCTTGGCTTGATCCAGTTTGGATCAAAGAATTATTTTTTTGGACAAAATTTCTTTTGATTATTTACTTGGAGAGGAAGGCTTAGAGTTTTGAATTTGTCAAAGCTAACAAACATCTTCATAGAATCTGTGTTGGATTATCTGCATAAGATAATTAGAAAATCAATTATCTCCATTATCCCCATTTTCGTGCATGACCTTATCAGCACTAACCAACATTTTTACTTGCTCCCTAAGCTGTATACGTTTTTAAAAGGCAGTGTGTGAGCACACGGAACACAATTCATTTTTCTCACTATTAGAAAACCTCGTTTTCATCACCATTATAAAACATTTGCATATTGAGAGAGAGAGAGAAGTAGAGAGTTCTGAGAGTCTAAGTAATTGGTTGCTATACTCAGGTTTAGATCGTTGTATCCTGCAGAACCGATTCGTCGTAGTCTCCAAGCACCCTATGGAGGACGATTATTGTCTTTAGAACATTGCTCACGAGCAATCATCGATCTTCATCTAATTATGCTTTAATTATTGAAATTGCAGTTGTATTTGTTTTATATTTATATCTGTATTTCCGTGTATAAGTTCTGATAATTTTCTTTATAATCGTTTCTGTTGCATTTAAGTTGTATTCGTTCCATTTCATTGTATTGTTGGTTTACGAAAGCAACGATGCAATGTTAGATTAAATAATATTGGTTTATGAATTAACTAATATCTAGATATTTATATGATTAAATTAAATAATAATTTTACAGAATTTACCACTTGAGATGTTAGACTGCCACATGTTAATCACTAATTTTGAATCATAGATTGACACGTGGCACTACAGTGGGACGTGACCTACTATAGTGTCTCACGGCACACTGCAGTGCCGTGTGATACTGTAGTATTATACAATTACAGTGGGTCTCACTTCAATTGCACATTTATAATTAATTTATTATTTGATGTAAATCCCTAAACAATCTGATATATCATTATCTAGAAATATATTGATATTAACCTATTGGCTTCAGTGTGTTAATAATACAATTGCAATTAGGGATGAAACTCTCTGAGATTAAAAGTTAATAAAAAAGCTTTGTGAAGAACCTTTAATTATTTTTCGATCAGAGTTTTATCTTGCAAATTAATCATTCTTGAAAATCTTTAGATGTCATTTGCTGAGTACATCTAGAGACTGAAAAGTGTTATTGATATAACCTATGTGCCCACACATGTCCTAGTATATTTGAGGATTGACATGGAAGATTATGGTGTGGATCTCGAAGTCTGTCATTTGTCGTAAGGGCTCTTGATTGGACTACAAGAGATATATTTTATATCCATGTATGTCTTTGATTTAATATATAAATATATAATGGATCCAATCCTAAAAAAATATTTTTAATAAAAAAAATTTCATCTTTGGGATTTACGGCGATGTGATCGTTTATTATTTTATATTTTTTTTAAACACCACCACGCTATCTACCGCGTGTCACCGTAGATTTCAACGAGATTTTAGATCAATCAGAGAAATCATGGGTGTTTATAGATAGGAGAAACTGATGGATGATTCACTTGGAATAATAGGAGATCAGGGAAGGCCAACATCCGGGAGGTCCTTGACAGGGGGTTCTGCTGCCAGAGGTGGAGATCTTCCTTCCCTATGTCTTTTGTCGAACACGATCGATACCTTTTCTTGGACCACATAGCCCTCTTCCATTTGAGGCAAGTGAGGAGGGACAACAGTAGGTTGATTTGTTAGCGTAGATTCCATTTTGCGTCCCTATGGGCTGAAAATGAGGAGTGTGGGGGTATATTGGGGAAGCTTGGAATTAGAGTATTGGAATCTCGAATTCTATTTCCATGTCCATATTGAGCTCATGTGCAAAAAAGGTCAAGATGTGGGGAGAAACCAAATTCAGCTCCATCACGAAAAATATTTCTAAGACTTCGAAGACTCTTGAGAGGTTATATAATGAGGACCCGAATGAGGTAGACTAGAACTTGATATCTCAACTGGAGATGTCCTTTAAAAATCTTCATGCTCAAGAGTAGACTATGTGGCATCAGCGTTCCATAGTGAATTGGCAGAAATTGGGGGATCGCAATACGGCCTATTTTCATTCGCGAGCGCCGGAATGGCGAAGGAAAAATACCATTGATGGCTTATTTGATAAATTCGGGTCTTGGACAGAGAATCAAGAGGATATGGGTGCTATTGTGGCTGACTATTTTGAATCTTTGTTTAATATTCGAATCCTTTTGAGAAGGACTTAAGACCTGTTATTAATAGTATTGATCGGAGCATTTCTAATGAGCAAGTTAGGTCTCTGTCAATAGCGTTCTCAAAAGAAGAAGTCTGGACAACCATTCAATCAATGCATCCAACCAAAAGCCCAGGCTTGGATGGCCTCCCAACCTTATTGGGGAGGACATTTATATCATTTGTTTGGGTTGCCTCAATGAGAACATGGATTTAAAGCCGCTGAATTCGACTTTGATTACACTTATTCCGAAGGTGAAAATGGTAAAGCACATGAAAGATTTTTGCCAGATTAGTCTTTTGCAGCGTTATTTACAAGATTGTTGCTAAAAGGATTGCCAATCATTGGAAGCCAATTCTTCAAACTATCACCTCAGAAAACCATAGCGCGCTTGTTAGAATTCATCAAATTACAAATAATATTTTAGCAGCCTTTGAATTCATTCACTCTATAAGGAAGAGGAAATCTAGAAATTTGGGGTTGGCCGCGATTAAACTAGACATTAGTAAAGCTTATGATAGAGTCGAGTTGAACAATTTATTTGCGATCATGGAAAAGATGGGCTTCCCAAAAAAATTGGCATCCCTTATTCGTCGATGTATCTCCTCAGTCAGCTTCTCGTTTATCGTAAACAGATCAGCGTATGGTTACATCTCTTCTAGGGGCCGGCCTCCATCAAGGGGACTTTCTCTCCCCGTATTTGTTTTTTATTTGTATGGAAGGCCTCTCGAGCCTGTTTAGAAATGCTTTGCATTCTCAAGCTATGTTTTGTAGCCCAATTTGTTGAGGGGGACCAAAGGTATCTCATCTTTTCTTTGCGTACAACACACTGGTTTTCTGTCGAGCGGACGCCATTTAGAATGTTGGTATTGCTGAGGTTCTTAGCCGGAATGCGGCCCGAGCCAATTTGTTAACACTGATAAATCAATTATAGCATTCAACCCGAACACACAGTCTATATGCGAGATGTCTTTGCTTCTACCCTCAACATAAACACGGGCCCATTCCTAGAGTCTTATTTGGGCTTTCCGGTTTTCCTTGACAGAAGAAAGAATTCGGCTTTCAATTATATAGTGGGGAAAGTAAAGAAGCTTCTCATACACTGGCGAAAGAGACAGTTCTCGATTGGAGGGAAAAAGTCATAATTAAAGATGTTGTTCAAGCGACCCCTACGTATGCAATGAGTTATTTTAGAATCTCAAACGGCCTATGCCAGGAAATTGAAGCTGCCACTTCGAACTTCTTGTGGGGTTTATCTGATTCAGGTCTAAAAATGCATTAGTCTGCATGGAAAAAGCTATGTAAGCCGAAGGTGGAAGGGGGCTTAGGTTTCAAAGCTCTCAAGTTGTTTAACAAAGCTCTACTGGAAAAGCAAGCTTGGCTGCTGGTTTAGAACCCGAACAACTTACTGGCTAGGATTTTTTAGGCCAAGTGTTGTCGAGGGTCCCCTTTCTTGGAGGTGGAAGCTTCTTCATCTTCATCTTTTACCTGGAAGAGCATTCTTTGGGGTATAAATCTCCTTCAATCTGGCCTAAAATGGCAAGTGGCAATGTGAGATCAATCAATGCTTTTCAGGACAAATGGATTCCAAGGCCTTCTTCTTTCAAGGTAATATCTCCCCTTCCAGTCTCTTCTGAGAATGTTCTAGTGCCTGACTTTATTGATGCATATGGTTGGAAAGAGGCTTCCCTCTCGTGGTTCTTTTTTCCTGGTGATGTTGATAGGATTTTGTCCATTCCCCTCCCCAAATCCGATTCTAATGATGATCTAATGTAGCGTTATGATAAATTCGGTCAATACTCAGTTGGGAGTAGGTACAAAGTGGCGGTTTCTGGTTTATCCTTGGAGGGTTCCTCGATTTCGGCCTTAGTGGGGTGGTGGAAATTCTTCTGGAATCTATAACTTTCAAATAAGATCAAAATATTTGGATGAAGGGCAGCTTTAATTACTCTTCCTTTCCTAAGTAATTTAGCTTGTAGAGGTATCAATACCTCAATTTCTTGCAAGGTGTGTGGGAAGGATGAATCGTTGGTGCATGCTCTGTTCAAGTGTACTGTGACTAAAGATGTTTGGAGAGCCTATTTTCCTTGTATTTTGGGGCTCCCTAAAATGGTAGATCCCCTGGATGTTTTCTTGGCTATGAAATGCATTGTTCAACCTTCTGATTTTCTTCGTCTTATTACTCTATGTTGGTCGTTTCGTTCTTAAATGAATTTGAGTCTTATAATCGGGTCTTGGGGAAGGATGTAAATCCCCCCTAGAAGATTAGTTATTCGGCATTGGTCTTCTCCACCTGCTGATTGTTTCAAGTTCAATGTGGATGTCGTCTGCGAGTCTTCCTTTGGCACGGGTTTAGGCATTGTCATTCTCAATCATCAGGAGAGGTTATGGTGTCTATGATGAAAAGATTACCTGGTAATTTGTATGTTGAAGTTGTCGAGACTTATGCTTTAGTGGAAGGTCTTTTATTGGCCTCATCCATAGGTGTTCCTATCCATGTAGCGAAATCTGATTCTCTTAGCACAATTAAAGTTTGCTAAGGTGTTTCAAATCATTGTGTGGAGACCTTTGCTTTAATTAACGATTGTACATCTCTTTTATCGGCATTTGATTGCTCTATTTGTCATATTCCTAGGATTTGTAATGAGGTTTTCATAGATTGGCTAAATTTGCCCTGGTAGAGGCCAACTTTTCAATTTGGCTTGAAGATGCTCCCCTTCTATTGGGGATGTTTTGTTCGAGGATTCTCGTTGGTGTTATTAATAAAAGGTGTTTAGTTTGAAAACAGATTATAAATAGTATTTATAGTTAAAAATATAATATATTTAAATACATTGAACATGCGTATTGATTGGTGTATTTAAATGTTTTCAAAAAAGAACTTTTTTAACTCACATTTAACCAATGCATGCCTGCCGTATCAACGGGTACTTCGTTCGATGTAACAATTTTTGTAGACTAAGCATTATGGAAAAATACTCCGATTTAACATTTGTTTGTAGAAGATTTTATACTCGAATGTGCATGATAGATGTAAGAAGTGGGTTAGGCTTGATTCTTGTTGAAAAGGACCTCAATTTTTTGAATTTATATATCACCATTATACTTATACAAAGCATGTCATCTTCATTCTCAAATTAAAACCGTCAGTAGAGGCTCTGTTTATTCCTATTTATTACTCTGTTCAAGGGAAGAGAAAGAGAGATTAATGGATGAACTTTAAATTTGAAGGGGAAACGGTGAGAAGATTAAATCAACAAGCATCATAACTTTGCAACTAAGTGCAGAGTTAATTCAGAATACTAATAAAGGTGCGGGTCTGATACTCAGGCTTATACCGGCCAAACTTCCACACTGAACTCGGATGATTCAAGGCAAAAAAAAAAATCTGTAGTTAGGACGCAGCCGCGTTCCTTTGACCGAGGATATCCAAATCAAATGCATTATACTTCGATGAGAACAGGACTCAAGGCCAGATCGAGAACTATAGATTAATCAACGCAGATTATAACTTGATTATCAGCATTACAGCTGGCTATCAGCTCCAGTTGATTGTGGAAACGGATCCATCCCATTGGGATGCAGCATATTTGAGATGTTACTGAACATATAGACTGGAAAAAAATTGTGATGCCATTTTATTTTATTTTATTTTTTAATTCTTAATTAACCAGTTGAGATTTGAGTTAACGGCTCAGATGAGACAAAAACTTCTATAAGCTGGAGATGAATCCGTACCAAGATAAATGATTATCTCCTGTTGGGGTCCAACAAGAAGAGATCTGTTCAAAAGATTTGGGTTATTGTTTCATGTCTTAACAAGAGATCTGTTCAGCAAATTTAGGTTATTGTTTCATGTCTTAACGTTAAAATCTACTAATTGCGTGATACTGGAAAAACAATTGTGAGCGATGTTTTTTTTTTCTTTTTAATTCTCATATGGCTGTCGAGATCTCAGCTGACGGTCTGGATCAGACAAACACTTCTAGGAAGATCTGATCCGTTGTTTGTGTACAAACTGGAAATGGAAAGATGGCTTTCAGCGGTGGAAATCTAAATATTTGTCTCATAATTTTAACAGTCTGGAATGGACTCGTATCACAGCGTTAGGAGACTTCGTCAGCACCAGTAGTACACTTGGCCAATAGCTTTATCATGCAAACGCATAAATCATCTTAAAAATATAATCTCCCCTCAATATGAACCTGTAATTCTAGTCCATAATCAGAAGGTTGAAGCTCAATCGTTTTGGAGAAGAAGGAAGAAATTAATGTTCTTTCACCGCACATGCATTGTGGATTGTGAAGGGAAAGACCAAATCAAATATCCGTCGATCAATTAAAGATTATTGGAAAGGAAAAACAACATCAAATGTGCTACATAATCGTGTGAGATGCTTACTTTGGACTCCATAAGTGCATAAAGACCCAGATTTATGAGTACAAGTAGTCCTCCATTGTTGCTTAACTGAATCATCTTCAAAATCATTGAGAGATCAAATGAAAAAGAAAAACGTGTACTTGCAGTGTGAGTATATCAGACTCAAGTTCACAACATCATTCACAATAACACAATCTGGTAAAGGAAAACTAGAATGGAAATAAAGTAATTAAACTAAATAAGATCAAGATCCTCTACAAGATGAAGAAATAAACATGAACTAATGAAAGGGAAATATAAATTATTTGAAGAAAATTTGGCATCTGAGATCATCACTCTACTAACATATATGTCTGGCAGTTGAATCCCGAATCCCCATCACTAAGAAAGCATAAGAAACTAAATCTAGAAAGGAACCAATTTCAACCCAAAAGGCAAAACAAAAAATGTTAATATACTCTCTGTATTAAGTTAATTCTGAGATTCGACCTTCTTTCCACCCAATCCATCGACCTCCTTCTCCTCCAACAACCTTCCGGCCTCTTCATCACCCTGTGTGGCCTTCTTTTGAGCATCCTTCGCCTTCAGCGCCTGCAATTTCGAGTGGTTGTAATATGCAACGCCCAAAAACGCAAGGCCGTAGCCGAACAAATTGATGGGTGTCACTGTATCCTTGATGACCGACCACGAAAAGGCGATGAGCAGCCAATCCTTCACCACGCCAGCAACATTCATTGTCAAGGCGGAAGTCTTCCCAACGAGTAAGAACACTGCTAAGTTAAGGGCGAATGCACAAAAAGAATTTGTCCCAAATATCACAAAATTGAATTGGAAGCTTGACGATTCCCTCAATACAGGGTACTCTACGAAGATCCACGGCACCAACAAGAAGACGAAGCAACAGGGCGCAACGTAGTACAACGAAGTGATCGGATTGAGTGAGATCCCTTTGGAGGTGAGCAGAATTTGGATCAAAACGAGTCTGGTGGCTTCGAAAGCAACAGCACCCAGTTGGAGAAACACGCCCCACGAGTCAAATTTAGCTTCACCATAAGCGGCAATGGCGACCCCGAACGAGATCGAGAGCATGTTGAACATGGTGTCTGACTTGAAGCTCTCCTTCTTGAAAAGGACGCCGATGGAGTAAACGGCGACGGGCATTAGAGCTTTGAGCATCTGGATGAAAGAGACGGAGAGGTAGATGTAAGCGGAATTAGAGAGCCAGAGGGAGAGAGAGTAGAGGGCTCCGATGGGGACGACGGATGAGAAGAAGAGATCGCGGGACATGGAGACGGGCTCGACGACTTTGAGGACGCGGATGATGAAGAAGGCGATGGAGGAGCAGAAACCCATGTGGATCAAGGTAAGAGAGATGGGGAAAGGCCAGTTGTACATCTTCCTGTCGAGGATGTACTTGTTGTAGACGATTACGGTGAAGCTGAGGAAGATCCATACGGCTACGTAGGTATAAGAGATGACGATCTTCTTGATGACGCTGTCGCTGAGAGCGCCACCCTTACCCATTGTTGTTTGGATGGGAAAGGAAGAAGACCGGGGGGATGGAATGGGGGTGTGGTGCGCAGGGTAAGCAGAGGAGGCGGAGGATAAGAGAAAGAAGAAGGTTTAGATTCAGAGGGCAGTGGTGAGATTATATGGAGTTTAGCGAGCGTTGATGGAGAGTTACGCTTGAGGTGGCAATTGGCAGATTTTAACTTTTGTGTTTTGATAACTATACGAAAAGATAGGTGTGGGTCCAGAAGATAAAATAATTTGGTCTTATTTTTTTGATTTTTTTAAAGGGAGGTGACTTTTTTATTTTCTTTTAATAATCGAATTTAATATTTGAATTTGAGGGTACATATTTGAAATCAGAACAATAGAAACAACTTCTTTAATTTTTATCTTTAATATATTAAAAACGAGCATGAGAGTGAAAGTTATTTTCAAATTGTATCCTTTAAATTTATTAAAATTAGTTAATTTTTCTTTTTTGTTATAATGGTGTATATCTTGATCAAGTTATTCATCTTAATTCATTTAAATTTTACTTATAGATATGATAATATTATATGTTATTTCTTTCTTGAAGAAATATTTTAAAAATTTAATTAACTAAAAAATTAAAATATTTTTTAATTTCTTATTATTTTTTAAGATTTGAGTCAATGATTCAGATTGAGCATGATTGTTTTAATCCATAGCAAATTCATAGAATAGTGACTTAATTATTTAGTTATTGAGATTTTTAAAGCTTTTTCCTCATAACCAATTATCTGAATTTTTAAAATTTATCACCTTATTTAGAAGATTAAAATGTTGTTTTCAAATTTCATGCATCAAGCTTATCCCACTCTTTCTCTAAGCAATTGCTTCTTAACCTCTTCAAATGAGACAAGATAAAGTTGCCGTTCATTTACCTATATAGAATACATTTATCGTTTAAAGATGAATTATTATTCAAGACGATTTTTCTTTCTCAAAATTCTTTTGCAATAAAATGTAAGGAAACACGAATGCCTAAACCTCATAGATATTTTTGGTTTTTTTTAACTTTAAATGAGATATGTAGATACATCTACATTACATTAAATATATATTGATGATACGTTAAATATATATTGAAGATATTAAAATGTGTGTTGAACATGACGTACTTTAAATATGTTGTAAGTATGTCATTATCCAACACATTTAAGGTATCATTTATATTCATTTAAGACAGAGAACTTTTCAACTATTAAGTCATCATCCCCTTTTAAGTAAATTTAGTCCAAAATATTCTGTTCGATCATGGTCTAGCATAATTTCTGCTAGATCATGATCTGACAATTTTTTTATTAAAATTAATACTTGCTAGACCATGATCTAGCGAAGTCAACATATAATTTTTTTGCGTGTCAAGTCGTTAGACTATGGTCTACCAAAAAATATATGTTAAGAGCAACAGAAACAATGATATTAATATATTTAAAATAATTTAAATGATCTTCATATCATTAAACTTCATTTCAAAGTTCTTCTATAAGAATTTATGGAATAAAATATCTCATACACATTTAAAATATGTACAATATCATATCCATCATATTGATCCAAATATGTACAAATATGATATTGATCCAAATACAGTAAAATTTATGAAAGAAGAGTACGTAAAACAGAAATGAAACTGCGGGATTTTAATATAATGGGCCAGGTGACAAGAAAGCCCAATGACCTGAAGCATGAAGTTGGAGTGTAATGGGAACAGAAGTCCGAGGGGACAGTGACAGTACTATAAGTTCGGATTTAAGGAAGCATATAACGCGCGCTCTTTAAGGATTAGTCACGTGTGCCTGCGGTGCTTCATCCGCTGTTTACGTTCTACGCAAGGTGATGTGCGCGTGGCGGGTAATTGCCGGAACTTTCTTCCCCTGCCTTTTACGGGATCCTCCGAAAAAACTATGAATAATATTATTACGTTAATATTTAATTTTTCTTTAGAATATTGTTAGAAAGTTAATCTAATTGTATTCAATCAAAGCTAATCTAAATTTTGAATCAATCTTTTAAACTATGTCAAACTCTTAAAATCAATTTAATAGAAAATAAATTTAAATTCTCAATGATGTTCAAATCATCTTCTCATCTTTCAGGTATTGATTTCAAATATCTTATCACCATTAAAAAAATTAATCTGAATATATGAGAGATGATGAGAGAATTCAACTTAAGATGAGAAATGTATCTCTTTCGATCAAAGAAGATCAAAATTAAAGATAAATTCAAAGTATTTGCATAATATGTGTGACATGCATGGGTAATCATGGTTCGTTTGATCACTTGGGGAAAAATCGAACCTAACTGAGATGCATGATTCAGTTATATGTTGAATTGAACTGAAATATGAATTTCATATGAACCGAACCATGAATTTGATATGAACCGAACCGTAAATCACAGTTCAGTTTAGCAGTTCAGAACAAGTAAACTGAAAGTGCAGCATATCAGTAAAATCAGACAAAAACAAACAAAATGAAAAATCTGTAAATCACCCAAATTACAGGTGAAAAAATTGCTACCGAATCGACCGAGCCGAAAATGGTAGGTTCGATTCGAAAAAATATATTATTTCGAACCAAAACCGAACCGATGTAAAAAATATTATATTTATATGATATATCTACTAAACTACACATAAGTACATAACCCTAAAAGCGTGCCTACCTTCCTCCCCCTCTCTCTCCCTCTCATCTTCGTTCTCTCTCCTTCCCTCTCTTTCTCTTCATAAAAAACAACAAAGCCTAAGCTTCTCCTCAGCCGCTCCACCCTCAGCACAGCAGCCATCTTTTCCTCGTCACGCAGTCGCAACCATCATCTCCTCCGCTCACAGCCATCTTCTCTCGCCTGGTCTTCCGTCTCACTATGCCTTCTCTTTACTCGTTGTGCCCCCCTCTCTCTCGCAATAGAGCTCAGTGTCTCTCTCTCTCTCGCAGCGACTGAGACCTATTTAGATCTGAATAGGTTTGAGCTTAGATATGCTCAGATCTAGCTCACATCTACTATGATATAAGTAAATCTTAGCTCAAATCTGATCAGATCTACTCAAATCTGTGTAAATCTGATTTTTATTGGCTTACACTACTACAAAATGGGGCTTAGATGACGGTGAAACCCATCATCAAAACCCTTTAATGACGGGGATGTGACTGTCATCTATCAGACTATCATCTAAACTCATTTTATAAAAATGGTTATCAAAAGGTGCCGCTAAAACACTTTTGATTACGGGGAATCCCCGTCATTAAACGTGCCGTAAAAATATCTTTAATGATGGGGATTGCCCGTCATTATAGGGTGCCGCAAAAACACCTTTAATGACGGGTATTGCCAGTCATTATAGGTGTTGCCTATAATGACTGGCAATCCCCGTCATTTAAGGGTCATTTAAAAAAAATATGTAATGGAAATGCAAAAACATGCATTTCCATGACAACCCTTCATCCCCTCAATATTGTCACCAGACCACTAATATTATAGCATTTGTAATAAGAAACCTTTACTACAGGTTTCAAAGACAATCTCATTATCCAAATGGAAAACCCTTATAATAAGAAACCTTTACTACATGGAATAATAAAAGAATCTAACTAGCACATCTATAGGAAAGAACTGAAACTTACCATGTAGTATATTAAGTTCAGGATAAGATGATCCAATACATCCAGATTTGCATTCTTTGTCAAATGCTGAGAAAGCAACCTACAAGATAATCCTGAATAGACGTCTTGATGACTTGCTAAACTTCAGGTATATATTTAGATTATGAAGTCAAATGATACTCACCACAACACATCTTATCAAGAAACAAGTAAAGTAAATTAGCACAAAACCAACCTGCAGGGAGAAAGCCGGGATGGGGATTTTAGAAAGTGTGAAGGATATGAAAAGAAATGGTAGATAATATAATGTTTATTGTTTGGTTTTAGTAGAAATGAAAAGGAAAATTAGAGTGCAAATAGAATTTACAATAATTTCATTTAATCTCTTTATCATTTTTATTATTTTTCCCTCATACTTTTCTTTGTCTTAATTTTAATTCCCCATTAGCATAAGGGTACTATGATGCTATGTTGTAGAAGATGCACAAAGCAATACTTACCAGCCTTTATTGGCTACACTACATATCAATTTTACAAATATGAGCATATAAAAAAAACTTTTTATGTACTACTACAGATATACGCATTTTCCCCTTGTTTTTTGCCAAAATCACAGCCAATATCAACAATATTAGATTATACAATGAGTTAGTAAAGATTTCTCAAATCTCTTTTCTACTGCACAACACACTTTGGTTCAAAATATCAAAAGAATTTCATCCACTGGGAAACTTATAACTACATAATCTATAAACAAGAAGATAGGGATCATGAACTAAACTACGATCTGCAACTTATTTTTTAGTTTGCTTTATGATAACCATTTTATGTAATGTAGATTTTTGGATTTTTCTATTCATTCTCCATATAGACCAAGGCATCCATTAGACCTATTGGATACACATGTACTAGACATGACCTAGTGCCTGTCCTTGAAATATATAAGCAAAACACAAAAAGTAAACCTTGTTATCCCTATTTAAACAAATATTTTAGTCAATAACTTTAAAACACAAACCTTATTGTCCTTATTTAAACGTATGTTAGTAATTGCTAAAGGAGGGGATCATAACCAATCAAATTACACAATATCTTAAGGAAACTAGGGAATGAACTTTAGCGAAATTGGGGTTTAAATCATAAGAAATTAGACTTTATGTTGGAAATTATGGAAAAAATCCTTTAAAGTGAAAATATAAAAGATATAAGGTGGAGTGGAGTACCATGTCAACAATGTACAATGGCAGTCTTCACAAAAGTATAATGATTATTGATATTTGAACTCCTGGACTTGAATCCATTAGGCAGGCTTTGAAACGTTTTCAATACCTATTTCTCCAAGTTCCTATGAAATGCAACCGTGAGTACTGCAAATTTTAAGAATAGTTAGGATCAAATAAAAAAACATATTACTAGAGATAACATTACATGAGCCACAAGTAATTTTTGAGATAAGATGTTGACCACACAATCCAAAAATGATAAAATAAAACCATATAAATCTCATCGATGAAGCAAGACTCATCCAAATCGCACTCAATTTTTTTTCAAAATAATCACTTAATATAATGTAGTATTAAATCTCCTGCTATTAATATTTAAAAAGACACTAATTTTGACATATTTTCAGCCATTAAGACAAATGAAAACTCCTCACCTTTGTCAAGTCATGTCCGAGTTTCTTTGCGGTCTTTTCCAGTAAATCCCATTCCTTTAGAAAACTTCACCTTGATAATAGAACAAGTAACAAAATCAGCATCAGCTCAAACTGCTCCAAATGCATTAAAACTATGGCCCACTTATAGTGAGGCTCCAAAGTTATGATATATTTGAGTCATGCAAAGAAGCTTGAGTAAAGCTATTGTGATCCTACCAACTTCATTAAGAAGTCATCTAATGTGGTTTTAATCTGTATCTATATCACTTAAAATGATTATGAGATTCGATATTTAAAAGTCACTCATCTATGAAGGGGGCAGAAGCAACATTAACCATTGTACTCTATTTAAACACATAAACACCAGCTTTTGTTGCTAAAACAAAGTCATAAAACTGTAATTTTAGGAGAAAATCCTTTAACACGTTAGAATTTGGACAAATATGAAGCAAATATTTTAATTAAAAATACAGACTTAGAAATTAAATGTGGAGACATTCAACAAATTCATATTAGAATCATAATGTGCTAACTCAACCTCTCAAAGTAAGTTTGACACTGTAAGTATTCTTCTGAATTTCAAATTCGTAATCTTCATGACCAAACAAGCTTAATTAGAACTAATCTCTCATTCAAAACTCCCAATCAAACATGCAGAGGTCTAAAACATAGACAAATTCATAAAACCATACATGTATACAGAGTAAAACTCACTGTGAAATACATTGGACATGATCGAACTCTTAGTCCGAGGACTAAGCATGATGGAGCTCAGGGCTGAGCTCACTGGGTCGAGTCACTATAGAATCACCTTTGAGAGAGAGAAAGAGAGTTACATGTAGAGAGAGAGCTAAAAGCGCGAGACATGAGAGAGAGAGACACACAGAGAGAGGTATTGGTAATAGCCAACGACGATGGTCAGTGACGAGGATGAGAGGAGAGGGAGATGGTTAGTGACGAGGATGAAGGGAGAGGGAGATGGCGCAACTTTGAGAGAAATGAAAGGTTTATAGTTATTTAGGGGAGTATATATAATGACAATTTTATATTTAAAGAAAATTTAATGACAGTGAAAAAGAATATGTGTCATATTAGGTAATATATTTATGATAATTAATGTAAAACCTGTCATGTTAGCCAAACATAATTTTTTTTACACTTCAAAGCCTTTTTTTACATGACAGGTTTAAGAGATCTGTCATTAATTTCAACAACCTGCTATCATTTAAAACCCATTTGTAGTAGTGCTAATTTTTTATTTTTAGAGATTTTAATATTAGGGTTATTATTTTCTACTTAGATCTGAGTAGATTTGGTTTTTCTATTGCCTTAATTTATAGTTTTGGAGATTATAATTATAGAGTTCTTAGTTTAAAATAAAAAATTTACTGATTTATTTTGGTGAATCTGAGTAGATTTGGTTTTTCTATTGCCTTAATTTATAGTTTTGGAGATTATAATTATAGAGTTCTTAGTTTAAAATAAAAAATTTACTGATTTATTTTGGTGAATCTGTAATCCTAATGTTTTAGATTAAGGTTTGTAGTCAATTTGATTTGTTTGCAATTTAAATTGTTTGAACAATCTAATTCTACTCGATGTGGATTTTCGAGAATTTGTAGTTTTAGTGGGAGTTCTTTGGTTCTGTGTAATTTGCTTGTCTACGGAATATTAAGCTTAATAATTTTTTTCAACATTCCCTAACCGTGAAACCTAACCGAACCGAACCAAAACTTTCAGTTCGGTTCATATGTCATTCACAGTTCAGTTCAGCTCGTGAAATAACTGAACCGAAACTTTGAGTTCGGTTCAATTTTCTCTCAAATAGCCGGTTCGAACCGTGAACAACCCTAACCAATATAATGAGCAAAAGCTACAAAATAAAAGTCAGTAAGGAGCAAAACGGAGAAGGAATGAAGGAGCGAAACAAAGAAGTAACGAAGCTTAAACTCAAAATATCCATAACGAGCAAAATGAGCACTAATCCCAGACCATACTAAACGAAACTCTCAAAAAAATCTAAACGAATAAGAAAATCACCACCAAGAAACATTAATTAACTAAAAAATTGAAAAAAACATAAATTACCTTTAAGAAAATCACACATGCAGAGACGCAAAGAAGGAACGAAGAATGAGAAAGGAGAAATGAGAAGACAATCATAGAGAAGAAATAGACAAACAAGAAATCGCTCACGTAGAGTCCCGCTAAACGCAGTTGCAAATCCTAAATAGTCGCAGAAGGGAGAAGGAGAAAGGAGAAGCAAGAAGGAGGAGGGGGAAAGGAGAACAAGAAGGGAGGAAGGAGGAAGGGGAAAGGAGAAGCAAGAAGGGAAGAAGGAGAAGGCACTAGGCAGATGCCATTGGAGGATAAGGCCTAGGCTGACACAATTTTTGTTTGGGAGGAAGGCAAATGATGAATGAACCCTAATCCCATTTTTCAAGTTATATACTAAGGGCTAGATGATGAAACGGCAGCGTAAAAAGGATTAATTGAGATATTGCTTAAGGGTATAAAACGACGTCGTTTTTACTATTTAAGTTACGGTTCAGTTCTGTTTGAAAACTCAATAATTTTTTAATTGAATAAAAAATTTGGTTTATCATTTTTCACGAACCGAAGCGAATAATCTTAAAGATTGACACTCATCATTTTTCAATTTGGTTCAGTAGCATTTTGTTCACCCCTAGTGACAAGTTGAATAAATATCTATTATTGTGGTTAACTATATCTTTAATATAAAGTGAAAATAACATGTAAATAAATTTAAAAAAACAAAACTCAGACGTAACATAAAAAGAGAAGGGTTTGGACTTTGCTAGTTGCCATTCCATTTATTTTAGTTTTTGTTAAACATACTTTTCTTAAACTAAATATATAAGAGCAAATGCATGTGAAATTAAGATGGACCGTTACATTCATAAAATATTAAGAAATAGAATTATAGATCCTTAATTTCATGGCCTAAGTTGCCGGGTAGGGGACAGATATAATAAATATGTACTGTTTTCTTCCTTGTTCTATAATCCAAAAGAAGCAAAAGCTTAACATGACCTTACTCCTTCTTAGCACATTTCTTCTATTTTTCTCTTAAGAAATTGTTCAGGCTCAAAATTATATAACACAAGAAGAAAAAAAAAAAAGAGAAAAGAGAAGCCCATAAGCTTAATATTGATTACTGTTTAATTAATTTTCTTACTTTCAAGAAAAATTATTATTTTGTACAACAATGTTAATGTTTTCGGTATATACAAAAGTTTCACGTATTTACTAAGAGACGTAGTATAGCTCCCATGTCACTTATTCTAATTTTTATAAAACTTTTAATATATGTGTCTTATGTTTTTTTAACTTAAAACTTATAATGATGAGATAAGATAAATATAACTATAAACTGGTTGTGGGATAAAAATTAACAGTACCCATTAAATTAGAGATTTTGAGTCAAAATATTAACAACTTAAGAATAATCGATAAAGTCAAACACTCATCAAAAGGTAATTTCCTGGACCTAGACTAATAAATATCCATCTATTACACCAAATATGAGTTATTAAGTTACTCACAGACCTAGAAAATGATTTCCATTGGTCTTTTGATCTATTTTTTTTTATCAATCATGACCGTAATTAAAAAAAAAACTCATGATTGAAGTAGTTTTTTATTTTTTTATGATGATCGAAGTAGCTTTGGTATTTAAGTTTCTTAAAATATATTCACTACAATCGCCAGTCTCTTTGTCACTGTACCAAAGTCTGGCGCGGCCACTGCATGTTTCACTCACTATCTCCAAGGAGTTTTGACTCCTCAGGCCTTTTACGTATTTTATTTCTTGGTTGCTTATTTTTTTTCTTGTTTTTGTTGCTTAGTGGTCCATTATATTCCTATAGCAATTAAGCTTGTGACAACAGATCAAAGGATAGGTCCTTAACAAACGTTCTTTGAAAATCGCAAAACATAGACATAGACTGACTAAAATCCGACAGGAACATGGTCGAAGAAGTCCAATTAGACTCCAACCCACTATGACAATTAACTACAACAAATCAAGTACATGTTCTGGGTCACAAAATATGAGTACGAGTTTAAGAAAACAAAAAGCGTTTGTAGTCCAACGGTTAGGATAATTGCCTTCCAAGCAATAGATCCGCGTTCGACTCCCGGCAAACGCATTTTTTTCTTTTCTCCATTTCTGTTTTTCTTCTTAGCAAAGAGATACTATATTACCACAAATGTATGAAGAAATCAAGAAGACAAGCATGGAACAATAGGCACACTGGACTGGGAGCTTCCTTGGACACTGTCACAAAACGCATATACCGTCTTTCCAGGAACCGATGACGTTATGTTGACTTCATTCATTATAATATTTGAACATCCATTTGATTTACAACAAGCAAATGTAATCGCTTCTTCTGTGTCCGATGTTCCTTCGAATCCAACATACGTAACATCACTCACCTTTACGCCTGATGTCTACAAAAATATCATCGTTCAAATTTTCAAAACAAAATAAAAACTCACATATGACATATGGTAATTTAGCGACTGGTTATGGTTGTTACCTCATTTTTGCAACCAGATTGGCCATTGCAGTAATATTGGTCAATTATAATAGGGTTTTGAGTAGCTATGAGTGTGATTTTCTGAAATTGAATTTTCCTGGCATATCCCGATCCACCCTGCAAAATAAAGGAAATTCATGTTAATACTGATAAAACAGAGATACTATATATTTTTGTTGAAAACTAAAGATACTATATATTAATAATAATATGTACATAGTAATGACATGTTTTAAGGGAATGAGTTAAGAAACTGGCTTGGGATTTTTTTTAAAATAGCGGGACTAACTAATTTAGTTACGTATTTCACACAGACATAATTAGTTTAGTTGAGTTTGTGTAAATACGTAATTAAATTAGTCATTCTTGTCATTTTTACAAATATACTTTTATGCGTCCATTTTTATAAGTTAATTTATATAAGTTAAGTCGTATTTTTATCCATTTTTACAGTTATCATTATCATATATAACTTGATAAGTGTAATATTAATATATATATATATATATATTTAAAGTACTTTAACATGCCTGCCATGTTTTAATTCTTGCCCCATTTTGTGTTCCAATAAAACTACAATTGTACACATGCACATCTTCCACTGTGTCATAAGCACCATACGCTCCCAAGCTTCCAACACTACACACATAACGAAATTGTACTCATCATAATCGACGAAACTAAACTAATAAGAGTCTGTAGAGTTACATCAACTGTGAGAAAAAAATCAGACTGAACACAGGTTAGTAATTGCTGACCTAATTCCATGACCCGGCCCACAAGCTATGTTGGTAATATTAATGGAAATGGAGCCACCATTAATAGCAATACAGTCATCACCTAATTGTCCATTAAGCAAAAGTATATCAGCAGAATTCATTCAAACCTTGATTATCGCAAAAGAGAAGATTAATTTAAAATTTAGAAAATTGGTTAATTAATCTATAAATGTTAAATTATTTAAAACGAACGATCAAATACTAATTTATGAATTATTAATATATCCATCTAAATCTTAATTAGTCTAAAATTACTTTATAAAAAAATAACATACCGGTGGCTATGATAGAGTCATGAATATTAACATTGGATGAGCCTCTGATGTCAATCCCATCAGTATTAGGGCTATCTCCAGGTGCACTTATATTAAGATTAGAGACAGTTACCCCATTTGAATTTCCTATACCGATGTGTGCTTGAGGACTATTAATATGTGTAAGTCCTCTTAATTGAAGATTATCGCATTTATCGAAATGTAGAGCCTAAAAAACAGACAAACCAGAAAATGTGATCAACTTAATTAGATAATATTAAGGAAATATTGACATAGCAAATTCAGATACTAGCCTTTGGTCGTATGCAACTTCCATCAGTTACCTGAAAATTTATATATAAACACGATAAATTAGTATATTATGTCCAGACAAATACCCAGAAATCGAATTTGATAAATACTGAAAATTTGTATTTATTAAAAACATATAAGTAATTACATTGATAATAATGTCAGAATATTCGGGAACTTTGTTCCACCAAGCTGAACCCTGACCGTCGATTTGTCCTGATCCATCGACGATGAGATTATTAACATTTGAGAAACTTAACCATACATTGGATGCACAGCCCTTCCATGCTTCAATTGTAGAAGGTGCTACAAGCTTCCCCGAAACCTATAACTCAAGTTAAATTAAATTACAATCATTAATTATAAGATATTTGTTAATGCCTTTTTCATTCTCTAAATAAATTCAGATTATAAGTTAATTAATTATTTTTAGTGCTTGTTAATAATTAATTACCTGAACATGGAGGCTGGTGGACTTGCATGGGCCATTAAAATTAATTGGCTGTGACAATAAGAATGTTTTTCCTTGTGGAAATTGAAGTGTTGGCACGCTTGTAGCAGCTTCACAAAATCCTCCCCATGCTTTCATAAAAGCCTTTCATTTTTATTCACATAATCAAACCATAAAACAAATTAGACAAATTATGAGTTAATAATTAAAAAAATGAGTTTGCACGTATAATTAAGCCTCACATTTATATTTAAGATGCCATGGACCGACTCACATTTCCCTAACTTTCTCTTAAATTTTATAACTTCAACACACAAAAAAATATTAGATCGTGGATTTGAGTTACTGTATGTATCTTCGAATCCTATAAAAGTTTGAAACTTTTTAAAAAAAAAAAAAGAGAGAATTACGTTAGAATCGTCAGTTATGCCATCTCCAACAGCACCATAATCAATCACGTTAAAAGTGATTTGGGCATATCCAATGCCTAAGTGAGACGAAAATGCAAACAGAAGTACTATGCAGCAGCTTACAAATAGGTCGTCCTGCAATGCATAAAAGAAATAGAAACTAAATTAAGTCCAAAATTTAAATGATAATAAACCCTAAAAAAATACAGACATTCGATAAAAAAAATGATACCATGGAAGCAAAGAAATCAAGGGATTAAGGAAGAAGCAAGATTCTTTTTCTTTTGTACGTTCTTAAACTAAATTTTATTATCTATTTATACTTGAAGAAATTGTATATATGTTCTTTTAATTAGTACTTCCGATTACACATTTTGAATTTCGAATTTGGAAATAAAGATACAAAATTATTCTAAAACTGGCCAAAGTTGGGAATAATAGATTTGTGAATTTATTTAGTTTCTATTATCAGAAATTAATGCGTGAACATGTTTTAACTTTGGGTTTGAAATGTATAAAAATCATGCACGGACGCAATATTTAACCCATGCATGAATATAAATGTGTTTTGAAGTTCTTTTTTAGTAAACAAATCTATTAATTCTGTCTGCAATTAGGAAGAAAGTTATTCACTGATCATTGCCGATAAGATTAGTGCCTTTTCATGAAGTGGTATGAAGGATTTATGGAGATTGAGATCGAAATTAGTTAATGAAAGTAATTAAAGTCGTAAATTGGTGTTCTATTTTTTATCGAACTATTTTGTATTTTACATCTACGTACGTAATCGTAATGTAAGATGATCTTCATCAAAATTACATCCTCTTGTATGTTATACGTAATGTGAGAGAATCTATGATTGCGGGAGTTTAAGTTTATCTCTATGTGAGATAATGTAAAACCTTACTTTATTTGGGTACGTACAACAAATTCAAGTAAGGTGTGAACATTTTACGTTCTCGTTTTATGCGTACTTTTCACTTTTACACTAGCAAAAATGAATAGTTTTCTTTAAAATCTTATTTATTCTTATTTGTAATCCTACAAATATTTTATTACTTTTTATTTACTATATTACTTATAAATATTAAATAAGCAACTTTCTCACTAACAAAATTACATAACCAACAAAGTAATATAACATTTTAAGAACTTGCATTATATTTAACATGTAACCAAGCATGTTAATATATGTTTCATACATCTACTTTCTATCAATCATATATTTTCAATAATCTTAAGATATGATAATCTAAGAGTTTATACCAAATGACCCCTAGGTCTCTCAACTAGTGAAAGAACATCAATATGCCAATTGCCATATAAATTTGTGTCTAATTTATATATAGAGTCGTTTGGTAAAAGGGTATCTTTGGTAAAATTACACGAGAAATGTAAGAATTTTGAATACACCATTTAAAAACTCTTGGATGCCCAACGACTCCTATTGCATATGCCATCTAATTTTCATATTTATTATTTACGAATATAATGCAGTCACTGGTATTATATATCACGTCACGAGATATGAAATTCCAAACACATAATATGTCGAAGACACCGAAAGTATATAGAAACGGGTTTGGTTTCTCTTATGTTCAATTGAATACGAGAGAGTTATGTCTGATATGGACTGTTAGTTCAAATTTTATTTATTATTTTAAACATTTTTATTGATTCATGTGAAGAATAGAATTGATCGTTGGTTCAGATCTCAATGACGAAGATACCATCTCAAACATATAGTAATCGTTGGGCTCCTATGCTAATGTTGGCAATACAACTACTTTTAGGAGTGTACACATAAACATATAGTAACGTGGGCTTTCATCAGAAACATGCCAATTCAAATAAAAAGTACTCATTTAGGGAAATATGCCATTTTTGAAAAATAAGTAAGAGAATGACCCGAACAAAATGCATTTGCAAGAATGTCCAGTTTTTTTGTAACTATTTTTTTTTACAAAACTAGAAAATTTTATGTACAAGTGTACTATGGTATATTAAAATATATCATGTGTACATATTTATGTACTGTGGTATATTTTAATATATTATCAATGTATCGTAATATATTTTAATATATCATCAATATATCGTAGTATATTTTAATATACCATCATGAAATCATAGTATATATGAAGTATATTTTTATATATCATCCGGTACCATACCATTTCCCACACCCAAGTCAGTCTCGTTATTCTTCTTCTCCATCCCTCTTGCTAACTCTCTGATTCTTCATTTTGAATTTTCAATCTTTTTGAATCAAACAAGAAAATCAATCTAGAAAACCATAACAATTTCCTTTTACGATTCTCCATCTCTTTCCCTGATTATTCATCTCTTTCCTCTCTCAATTTATTATATGCATCTTTTCACTTACAGAAATAGAAAAGAAATAAAGAACAAAGGAGGGACGAGTTCGCCGGCGTTTTCCATCGCCGGTGATGGCGGGGAAAGAGCAAGAGGGAAAAACAAAGAGAGAATGAGAGAGAGACAAAGGGAGAAGCAACGAGAATTAGAGACGAAGCAGAAAGAGAGAAACAAAGAGGTATAAAGGGGTAAAAAAATCGGTCATTTATGCAAATGAAATTATTTTGGCTATTTTTTTAAAATAGTAAAAACAAATTGCTCATTTCCCTAATTTTTCCAATAAAAAACGTAAAAAAATGACCAAGTTGTAAACTATCATAAAAAATAATTATGATAGTTTAAAAAATAGACAAGTTTTGAAACTTACTTTAAAAAATAACAGCTTTTTATTCAACTTTAAAAAATAATTTTTTTGTCACATCATCAATTCTTCATTCATTGACATTTGAAGAGACGATATTACCCCTAATTTCATAGTTTTTAAATCTGATTTATCTTATTTTTTATTAATTATATCAATATTTAATTAAGGATGTTAATTCTTTCTTTGTTTATAGCTAATGTCGAAATTTTCAAATTTTCAAATATGATTTTACTTTATTTTTTATTACTTGTATCAATATTTAATTAAGGATGTTAATTCTTTCCTTGTTTATAACTAATATCGATTATATAATATATAAAGTAATCGAATAATTCAATTAATTAGTTATTGATTATATCAAAATCAAACATTTTTGGGTCAATCAATTACATATCATTGATTGACATTAAAATTTCAGGTTAATCAATGAGATGATCAATCCATTGACCCTATAATATATTGAAATGAATAAATTGATCAGTCAATCAATGATATATCACTTACTAACCCAACAAATTCAGGTTAATCAATGTGATGATCAATTTATTTGCCCCAATAATAGATTGGAACGAATGAATTGATTAGTTAATCAATGATATATCACCGATTAATCAGGAAATTCCAGGTCAATCCATGAGATGATCGATCCATTGACCCTATAATAGATTAGGACGCATGGATTGATCAGTCAATCAATGAGATGATCAATCCATTCACCCCAGTCTATTATGGAGATGTTTGAAACATTTTCGACTCATCTCATTGATTGACCCGAAAATATTTCAAACACTCATATAATAGATTGAGACGAATGCATTATCATTCAATCAATGAGATGATCGATGCATTGACTCTATAATAGATTGAGAGGAATAAATTGATCACTCAGTCAATACTATATCATTGATTAACTTAAAAAATTTGGATCAATCAATGAGATGATCAATCCATTTACCCCAGTCTATTATATAAGCTTTTGAAACATCTTCGACTCATCTCATCGATTGACCAAAAAATATTTTAAACATCCCTATAATAGATTGTGCCAAATGGATTAATCAGTCAGGCAATGATATATCACTAATTGACCCGAAAATTCCAGGTCAATGAATGAGATGATCGATCCATTGAACATATAGTAGATTGGGACAAATGGATTGATAAGTCAATTAATGACATATCATTGATTGACTCAAAAAATTTTGGGCAATCAATGAGATGGTCAATTCATTCGCCCCAGTTTATCATAAATACGTTTGAAACATCTTCGACTCATCTCATTGATTGACCTGAAATTATTTCAAACATCTATACAATAGATTATGAAGAATAAACCAGTCAATCAATGATATTTCACTAATTGACCCAAAAAATCCAGCTCAATCAATGAGATGATCGATCCATTGATCCTATAATGCATCGGGACAAATTGATTATTCAGTCAATCAATGAGATAACCAATACATTCACACAAATATATTATAGAGGCATTTGAAATATCTTTGACTCATCTCATTGATTGACCTGAAATCAAACACCCTATAATAGATTGAGACGAATGAATTAATCAATCAATTAATGATACATATATTGATTGACCTGAAAATTTTGAGATTTTATAGCAATTTCTAACGATTTTTAAAATTTAAAATTTTTATTGAGTCTAGCATTAATTGACTTCCTATGATTAATCAAATTTTAAATATTATTCTGAGTATTAATTACTTCCTCAATTTAAGCATTTTTCATATTGGTATATCAACTATATACTCTTGATTTACCTGAAAATCCATCCAACACGCCATTATTAGATTATGTTCTCTTGATTTACTTGAAAATCCATCCAACACGCCATTATTAGATTATGTTCTCTTGATTTACCTGAAAATCCATCCAACACGCCATTATTAGATTATGTTCATTCTGGTCTATAATTATTGACATTTATGGAAATCTGCTATTTACTTGAAACTTTTGAAAACTGATATTTCTTAAAACATCACCCCTAAAGTTGTCTATTATGTAAAATTTCTCTAAAAAATAGCCACTGAACTCTTAAGCTCGCATTCTCCATCCCAATCTGCTACAACCTAGCCTGAACTCCCCATTCCCCTCTCCAACTTCTCAAATCGAAATATGCTATTTACTTAAAACTTCTGAAAAACTGACATTTCTTAAAACACCACCCCTAAAGTTGTATATTCTGTAAAATTTTACTAAACTCTTAAACCCGCATTCTCCAACCCAGTCTGCTAGAACCCAGCCTGCCCTCCCCCTTCCCCTCTCCAACTTCCCACCTCCTAACCCTCCCCATCCAACTCACTCTCCTCCCCTAGGCCCCACCCAACCCATTCCCCTCACCCCATATCACATTTATTCTCTCTTTCCCCATATACCCCATTTTCTCCAACAATAAAATTAATCAATTGATTAATTATTATTTTATTTAATTAAATTAACTAATTAATTTAGTTAATAAATCAATTAATGTTTTACTCGATTATTAGATCTAGGTACCCACTCCACTTAGCATTATTGCCCACATAATAACATCAAAACAACTAGGTATTGGAGAACATGTGTGTGTGTATCTCTATGTGTGAGATTATGAGTATGTTTGTATGAATTTTATATCAATAAAATTTAAGATTTCAAGAAACGATCATATAATTAAATTTATTACAAAATATATTATAACATAATAAATAATGAAAAAATATCATCTAGTAGTCTTATTATCACAAAAATTAACTAATATAAAATATAATAATTAAATACATACCACAAATATACTAAATATAACATATATATTTTAAAAACCGTAAGAAAATAAAATGTCAAAATAAAATGTCAAAATAATATATTTATATATAGTATATATGACATATACTATCTACATCTAATTCTCAATCACTTTTTTTACCTGTAGATTTTTTAACATAAAAAAAAGGAATTTCAAATAGCACGCCGCCCTGAACATGATTAGTTTTGGTTTTTGTATACTTGAGGCTATTTTTGATGATTTTTTAAAAATAGCCTAGTTATGATAAATAGCATCCACTATCTAATAACAACATGTAGTTTAGGAACCCAACAATTGGACATATAATTAGGAAATGTGTATATCTATCTTTTTATCACATTGATTAGGCTTCATAGCCTAAATGATCATACAAGAGATTATCTACTTTAAATTCAGGGATTTCAAACCTCATGTAGTCTCCTTCTTATTAACAATAATAATGATGAAGATCTCCTCCAATTGTCAAATCTTATTTTCTTTTAATTTTTTTAAGGTGAAAAATCATTCTAAGTAAAGCAGAAATACATTAGCAGATCATGACATGAACGGTTAGGCCAAGATGTTAATAAGAAATTGTAAGAACCAGGAATACAAAAAAAAAGGAGATATTGTCGTCTATGAAGGAAAATGTGTAACAAAGATAAACAAATATGTGTAACATTATACGTAAATTGTATATTTTCAAGCTTTTAAAGAGAGAGATAAGATGGAGATAGAGGAGGGGGTTATTGGAGGCATGGTACGGCAGGAGTAGTAGAGGTTGAAGAGCCTTGAACATTCTTACAGTAAGAATGCGTTTCAACTCTAGGGACTGAGGAAGTGAGATTGATTTGGTCCATAACAATGTCAGAGCACCCTAAATAAAAACAATCCAATGTAATTGCTTGTTCTTCTGTTGATGTTCCTTCGGGCTTGTTTGGTAGCCCGCGCTGTACAGTACTAAAGTCATGACAGTACTAAAATAATATTGTCCAACGTTTAACAAAAATATGAAACTCGTAATAACTAATGCGGTGGGACTATTTAGTCTCACCCCACTATATAATTTAGTCCCCTCCTAAAAGAGGGAACTAAACGGTACTAAAACCATTCTCTCATTCTGCCCATATGAAGACTTCTTCGTCCACCGAAGAAGACCCCGACGCTGCTCAGACCCCCTGAAGAAGACCCCGACGAAGACAGACCCATCGACGAAGACTTCTTCATTCCTGCCGCCGACAAACCCACCGAACTAAGCCACTCAGACAGACCCATTGAACTAAGACATTTTGCCATTCTGCCCACACGAGGTAAGCCTATTCCTTTTCCTCTTCTTCCTTCTTTAATTATTAGACCTGCATTCTCGTTATGGTTTGTTTTGTGTTTGTTCTATGTTTGTTAGATCTGCGTTCTTGTTGCTAAATCTGTGTTTGTTTCATATTTTGTGGATCTGATTTTAGCTTTGAACGAATATTTTACTGTTTGTTTTGGTTTTGTGGATCTGAGGAACTGTCGTTTTTGGGTAATTTTACAACTAGTAACAACATTTACAAGCATAACACCGAATCGGGTGTCTTCTCTATTATCATTTGCAAGCATAAAATTGAATCTGTTATCAATTGCAAGCATAATTTCTGGGTAACTTTTATTTCTAGTTTTTATTTATGGCTTTTCTCTATTATCATAGTTTTTATTTCTTTAATTGTAGATTAGCAACTATGGATCACAACAGTAACTTTAATTGTAGATTAGCAACTATGGATCACAACAATAACTTTAATTGTAGATTAGCAACCTGAATCTGATCTTGGCTCTTCTTTAATATTTACTTTCATTGCTATGAATTTTGTTATACCAGATGTGGATCTGAGTAATTTTATATGGTTTCAAGCAAGTGATTCTAAGTTCACACCTTAGTGTGTGAATTGAATACAACTTGCTATTATATTAATTGTTTAGCTAAAATGTTTTTATTTTGAATAGAGATGGATAAGAGGAAGCTTTTGATGTATCTTGTATTGGAGATGTGGCATTTGGAAATGATGAGTATATTCATGATGGCACTATGGATGATAGTTGATATGGCAGAGAAGCATTATGAAACTTGTTTGTTAGTTGATCGTACTTTTAATAATCGTGAAACACGACTACATTATTTGGATAGTATAATAGGAGATAATGATACATCGTACGTGAATCAACTTAGAATGGATAGAAGAAATTTTGGTATCTTATGTGAATTACTTCATAATGATAGAAGAGTGAAAAATGATGGCTTTGTTATTTTAGAGGAGCAAGTGTGCATATTCTTGCATATACTTACTCATCATGTAAAGATTCGTACAATAGGTAATAGATTCAAACGTTTAGGGGAGACTATAAGTAGGCATTTCAATTCTGTATTGCATGGAGGTTTATGACTACAAGGTTGTCTACTTAAAGCAGTAACTCTAGTGCAAGCAAATTGTAATGATGAGAGATGGAAATGGTTTAAGCTGTACATTATTTTAAGTTTTCTTCATGAAAAATGTTAATTGTTTTTAATTATTCAAAAAATAATTCGAGTGTTGATATTTTATATAGAATTGTTTGGGAGCCTTAGACAGTACTTATATTGATGTTCGTGTCACTAAAAGTGAGAAGCCAAGGTATTGGACAAGAAAGGGAGCAATTGCCACAAATGTACTAGAGATTGTTCCCCAGACACGAAGTTTATATTTATTCTACCAAGATGGGAAGGATCTACTTATGACTCTAGAGTACTTCAAGATGCGCTTAGTATATTTAATAGACTTCAAGTCCCTACGGGTAAGATATGATGTGCTATCTTAAGAAGTCCATCTTTCTATCTGTAACCTAATTGGGTTATCTTAAGCAATCTAATTGAAGCTAACTTTCACAGGTTACTATTATCTTGTAGATGTTGGATACATAAACTGTGAGGGGTTTCTTACACCATTTAGAGGGACACGCGATCATCTATGAGAGTGGAGAAATGGGCGTACACCTTTAAATCATGAAGAACTATTTAATATAAAGCATGCAACTGCAAGAAACGTTATTGAAAGATATTTTTGTTTGCTCAAGATACGATGGGCTATCTTAAGAAGTCCATCATCATATCCTATACAAACTCATTGTCACATTATTACCGCTTGTTGGCTTTTACATAATCTTATTAGGACAGAAATGGCATTAGATCTAATGAAAATTGTGCTAGATGAAGCAAATGATGGTTCGACGGATGGGGAGGAGATTGATGCTATTGGGACAATAGACTCGTCTGATCAATGGAGTGCATAGAGGAATAATTTAGCTATGCAGATGTATAATGAAAGGATAAGGAATTGAGTCATTAAGATAGACTTTCCCTTGTTTCAATTTTAGGATTTAGACTTTATTGTTGGATTGAGTTGCCTTATACTTTTATTGTTGGATTGAGTTGCAAGGTACTTTTATTGTTGGATTGAGTTGTAAGGTACTTTTATTGTTGGATTGAGTTGCAATATACTTTAATTGTTGGATTGAGTTATCATATAGTTTTATTGTTGGATTGAGTTGTCATATATTTTTATTGTTGAATTGAGTTGCAATATATTTTTATTTGTCTTGTGGTATTTTTGTATTATTAATTGAGATATGTTTAATTAGGAATGGATGGGGATAACAATCAAAATAATGAGCAGACTACACGGAAAACCAATAAGCGTTCTTGAACCAAAATAGAGGAAGAGGCGTTATTGGACATACTTGATGAAGTAGTTGTAGGAGGCCATCGTTGTGATACTGGTTCTTTTAAATATTGTACTTTGACGCTTATGGAGAAAAGTTTGAATGGAAAGTATCATGACTCTGGGCTAAAGGCTAATCCACACATTGAGTCCAAGTTAAGAAAATGGAAAAAATGTATGGAATTGTTATTGACATGTTGGCCGAGAGCGGGTTTGGTTGGAATGATGTTAGAAAGTGTGTGAAAGTGGAGAGTAATAAAGTATGGCAAGATTATGTGCAAGTTGAAACTAATATTATGTTTATTTGGTTTGACGTCAGGAATATGTTGTCATAATATTAAATTACATTAATTTATTATTCTTGTAGCATAACAAGGATGTAGAAGGATAGAGAGCCAAGCCTTTTTCATACTATGAAAGGCTTGCTCGTATATTTGGGAAGGATCGTGCAACATGACTTGGTGCTGAAACTCCTAATAATATGGTTGAGAACATGAACCGAGAGTATGAGGAGGCTAATATACATGACATAGGTAAAGATTTGCCTACTTCTCCTCATTCAGTACCACAAAATTCAAGTTCTCAATATAGTAACAAGGCTCAGTCATATTCAAGTTCTCTTAATGGTAAAAAGAGAACAAGAGCGGGGAGTAACTTTCACACTGGCTTGAATCAGATTGCCAATGTTTTTGAGAAAATGTATGAGAAGTCCTTTGAGAGAATGGAAACAATTAGTGGCAGAATCGTGGGTGAAGATAAAAATTACTGACATTGTTGATGAGTTACAAAGTTTAGGGCTTAATGTTGATGATGAGATTGATGCTTTTACTCTTATTCTAGTAAAATCAGAAAATGTGTTGGCTTTCAGATATTTGAAGGACGAGCGTAAGCGAGCATTTATAGCAAAACTACTTCGTCAGAGATGAATTTAGGCTTCTTTTCGTACTTATTTCACGGATGTATAATACTTTGTGGATGTATAATATATTGTGGATATTTATTTTGATGTGATGATTTTTTGTGATACCTTGGTGGATAGGCATTATAGGGAGCACATATGTTATATGTGATGATTCTTTTGTGATGCCTTGGTGGATGTGCGTTATGTCGTGAATATGAAAGCTTATTTTATGATGCCTTTGTGACGATTTTAAGTATGAATATTATTATAAATTATAAAAATGAATGATGACGTTTCAAGATCTTTTTTGAAATATTTTAATTATTATTATTGATTGGTTGAATGAATGTTTATTTTGTAGTTGAAAATGTTATTAATGAGTTCTAAGCAGACTTGTGTAAATCAAATTATGATAAACAGTTTTACAATAATCCAATACTATGATGTGTCAAACATTATACAAGTAATACAGTTTTTTATCTAATACAACACCAAATACAAGGCAGTATTATTTAATCCAGTACAGTACAGTCAGACAAATTTAGTACAATATTATCCAGCACTATCCTGACTGTCAAACGAACCCTTCAAATTTACTATATGTCACTCCACTCACCTTCACACTGTTTATCGTACTGATCTGCATACATATACATACATACATACATACATGCATACATACATACATACATATATACATACATACATATATACATACATACATACATATTATAATATATATGTATGTGTGTGTATATATATATATATATGTGTGTGTGTGTATATATATATGTATGTATATATATATGTATGTATATATATATATGTATGTATATATAATCACAATAATCACTTTATATTTCCTCAATAATAAGGAGAAAACAGAGGGGATAGTTTAGAAAAATTATACCTTAGGTTGAGCCGTTTGTGTGACATCAGTGTAATGCTGATCTATTATAATAGGGTTTTTAGATGCTATAATTTCCATTTGCTCAAAAGTAATACTCTTAGCATACCCTGATCCTCCCTACTCACAAACAAAAAAGCAATTTTCTCTTAATTACAAAAATTAAGAATTAACTAAATAAATTTAATTTGTAATATTTTATTTAAGGTTTTACGGTTAAACTGTTAGGTAGAGACTAGGGGTGTTCACGGTTCGGTTCGATGATAAAATCAAACCGAACCGTGAATAAATAAAGAACCAAACCGTGAATACTAAAAGAATCAAACCATGAGTTTCGGTTCGGTTAGATTCTTTGGTTCGGTATTATTAATTAAAAATAAATTTTAAATGATATTATTGAAAAAATAAATATAAAATTTAAGTTTTGATTCAGTTCAGTTCGGTTAAATTATTATATATAAAAATATAAATTAGAATATAAATTTAAAATTTCGGTTCACAAAAATTACTAAAATTTTAAATTGAACTGAAAATTCGATTAGACAATTTTTCTGAATCAAATCCAAACTGATCATTTTCAGTTCAGTTCGATCGCTTTAATTTGATTTTGAACCCCTACAAACTTAGGTATTTAAATTAATCTTTAGCAGTTATCTCCCATGTCTTGATTCGGGCACCATTTTCAGTACCATTGAAGGTACAATCCCTGACGTATGCATCTTCTACAATGTCATCAGCTACATTTTGTCCTAGACTTCCCACACTATACCAATACCCCGTATATAAATAATGAATATTCATCCAAGCAAATGTTAAACGACATTAGCATCGATTGAGCTCTTCACGAGTAAAGGAAAAATTAAGGAATCTTATACCATTCTCAATTCCAATTTATCGAAGAAAAATTATATCTATTTTTGAAAATAAGAAATTATATATTTTTTGTTCATCATTTATAATATATCTTTTTCCTCATCATTTCTTTTCTTTCTCAATGTACATGTCAAATCAATTTAATAATATTTTATTATTATTTTTTTTTCTTTATTTTTTAACGATACTTTTTCTTCTACTTGAAGGGTTCAAGTAATTTTTTATGATTACTTAAACCCTTCAAATAATTATTTTTTTTTATCAGTCAATACTCGTGAAAAATTTGTCGAAGTACGCGTTAGATGACCGCCTTTGAAAATTCTTCTCCAAGAAAGGAGAAATCAAGGACGCAAAGCTCATGAGCATTAGGTACTCTGAATTTGTTGGCTTTGTTTATGTTATTTCAATTTTATCAATCTTTTTTTTTTGTTATAATGTGTTATTGCTTTTGGTTTTTGGGTGATGGTTATTTCTCAGAGACGGTAAGAGTCGGCAATTTGCTTTCATAGGGTACAGATCAGTTCAAGAAGCTGAGGAAATAATAAAGAATTTTTTGTATTAATGGTTTTTAATCGAAGATGAAGTATAAATTTTTATGTTAATGGTTAGAGTTTCCTGTAATTTTTTAGAATATATCGCAGCTCGTTCTCCTAATAGAAGATAAATATTTGTGTTTATTAGACAAAAGTAACAATTTGTTAGCAACTAACGATGAATTTAATGGTAAGAGTCGGCAATTTTTCATGACCTAATATTATATATGATATTAGGTCATGAAAAATAAATTCTTTGTACTCCTTTTTATCTGCATAGGAGAAATATCGTAATATAGGTTATCATATCATATTTTAAACGATGAATTTCATATAATATACATTTTTAGTTTAAATGAACATAAGAGAATAGGAAGAATGGAAAATAGAAATGAAGTGTAAATTTCAAAATTTTAATTACCAGTTCCAATAAAAGAATCAAAGATATTGATATGGGAAGAGGCAGAGATATCAATTCCATATGTGTTGGGACTCTCTTGAGGTGCAACTAATTGCGCATTAGAGATTGATACAACATTACATTCATCTATAGTGTTGTGGTTTCTTGGGCTATTGGTAGATGTAATTCCACTAATTTACAGATTATGTGAAAGTGCAATGCCTGCCCAAAAAAACCCAAAATTATTAATTCATCACTTATTTACCCAATTATCCAAATAACATTTTAATATAACAGCAACCTTAAATATATAATTAATGATGCTATATTTTATATAGATATCACTAATTAAGCAGAGAAAAATTTTATGGAGAAAAAAAATTTACCGTCGGTAGGTCACAGTTATCCATTTGCGAGGCCTAAGATTAAAATGATAGTTAAAAAAGAGTTATTAAGAGAGTAACAAGTTGTAAAGGGAGTGTAATTTAACATAATTAATTAGCAATTACATTAAAATTGTTGATTTGAGTATGTTGATTCCACCAAATAGGACCCTGCCCATTAAACTCTCCAGTTCCATTGATAGAAAGAGCTTCCACATTTAAGAAACAAAGCCAGCATCCTGATTCACATCCTGTCCAATCCTCTTTTGCATCCGGTCCCACTATACTTCCTTCAACTGCCACCTCATTGGAATTTTTTTTTAAATTATTAAAATATGTGTTATGAAATTTACAAATATCCGTGTCAGATGTAAATTAATAACGAAAAAGTATATTTATAGTTATGGTGTATGTATCTTACCACGTCATTGCTTGTAAGTTTTAGTTAAAGCGTTATGTGAAGAAATTTTTTTTAAAAACGTCGTGTCGTTTCAAGTGTTTATAGAATAAACTCTTATTCTATTTTAGTTACATGAATAAGGATATTGTTGGAGAGGCAAGGACCTTCAAATTTTATTGGTTTCAATGAGAAAGTTTGGCTATCTGGTATGTTAAGGGTTGGTGTGCCGTCACATAAAGCATCCCACGCCTTTGAGAAAGCCTATGTTTTTTGCATCTATAAATTATAACAAAGATATGATAAGATTAATGGGAGTAAAAGCATGTAAAGTGAGTGGAGATAGCATTTCTCACCATCACTTAATTATGTTAGCAGAAGAGCAAAAAGGGTTTCAGAATTTTGTATTAGTACAACTATTTATACCTCTGTTGTTGTTTGTAATCTTTTCGTCTAGAATTGTCCATGCAAATTTATTAATTTCCTCATTTCTTTATTCTCAAGATTTTCTTCAATCATAGCATTTACAAGTTTAAATTTTATATTGGTAAGGTCTAGATCATTTGGAAAACAATCCACTGCCCAACTAGGTGGATAATGATATCCAAAACATAGAACACAGATCCTAACAATTTCTTTTTCTTAAAACAATTGTGCCTTGTTTGTTCTCCGTTTTGGGTATATTTTTCAATGTAGCACTGGTCTCAGGCAGGTCTCCCTTTACCATTGTAGGCAGAAGGGTAAGCGGACAATTTTTATTTGTTTGTGAATAAGAGAAGTAATTAGGCATAAACAGTATTATTATCTTTATGTATTCAAAAGCCTTGCCATTCTCTCCCCTCCAAGTTTTGTTATACTGATCCTCATTAAGCCCCACCACCACATTTACTGGGCATGGAATAGCTTAGGTGTAAGATAAAACCCTCACCACTAAAAGTCAATCAATCCTCAACGTCAAGACTCGACCGTAAAGGTCGAGGAAATGAACCCAATTTGACTCTCAAATTTCGTTCGATTAAATTGATTTACACAAGTAGCTAGAATAGATTCAAATTTAAATTGGTGTTGGCCGATCATTCAATGTCATCTAACTCGTCGACCATAGTGTCAGCATTCATTACCCAGTCAAATTGATAGGACGCTACCACTCGATTAGAGAAGAAAAACAAAATAATATATTCTAGGGATGCGCCTAAAGTAACCATACGAATTGAAATCTAGTACCACATTCAAACTAATACAAAGATAAATTCAAATCTAGTAGCAAAATACAGAAGCAACTCGTACATTTTTAAGTCACTCAAAAAGGATAAAACATTCTTCCTCATGCTACAACTGAGGTAGCGTTCCATAAAACATTATAAACCACACCACTACTTCCATTGCCAGATCTATGCCCAACAAAACCGAGTAGCGAATGTTTACATGGATGACTCCACCTCTGCACTACGATGGCACTGCATTTAACACATCAAAACTGTTAAGCTTACTCACAGAGCAACTTCGAAGTAGTTAGTGGAGACACATACAAGGAGAAAATGTCCAATATGAAAGAGAAACAGTGCTCAAGAAGAAACTTAAAGGCTTTGTGATCTTGAAAAATAGGGAGGAAAGAGAAATCAAAGGAAAACTAAAGTGAAATGAGGGAAAAAGAAGGAAACTATTAATATATAACAAAATTCATTCATATCACTATTTCCCTCCACATATTCCAAAGACTCCAACAATGAAAATGCTTCACATTTTCCTTTCTTTTCCCCATTAAATTTCCAAGATTCAAGCGGGCCTAAAGATTCCCCAAATTAAAATCTACAAAAAATTACTATTCAACATGTCTAGCTTGTTGTAATGTTGTGCTTCCAAACACACCAACAATAGATAAATAAATAAAAACATTAGACCATTATAGATTAGAGCTCAGCGATAAGAAGAGCATCTGGAGAAACAGATGCCGAGACCAAGGTTTAAAAAGGTGGTTGAGGCTTACATCTTGAGGCTCTAGAAAAGTGCCTCAATGCTTAAACCTCAAGGTAGTAAAAAAGGCTTACATGATCACCTCAATACTTAAACCTCGAGGTAGAAAAAAGAGGCTTGCACATCCCTTTGGTGAGCTTTACGCTCATCCTTGAGGCCCGAGAGTTACACCTCACTTGTTCTTATGTTTTTTTCTTATATTTTACCATTTGTTGACTGTCATTTTGTTGAGGAGACTTTATCTTCTACTTCATGATTTAAAGGCTATTTATGATGATTACTATTACATTGGTTATTGTAAATTTACATTGGTTATTGTAGATTCAAAGGCTATTTATAACTTTTTACATTCATTTTGCTTTAAAATTAGGCTTACGCCTCTCTACACCTCGAGGCTTACGCTTCGCCTCTTTAACGTAAAACCCTTTAAACCACTTTTAGCCTTTTTAAACATTGACAACCAGTAGTCTGATCAGGCCAAAGAGGTTCAATTCCTGATCGAATTCCAGATCAACATATTAGGTAAATTAGGTATATCAAGACATACTGTATGTTGAAGTATCAATCTGTTCAGGAAGCTCCTTTATGTCCACCTCAAACCTCTCTTGAACCTGCAATGATAAAACACATCAAATATTTTTCCTTGAAATATAAAAAACAAACAATACAAATACGAGACATATCTTACGTTATTGAGAACATCAGAGTCGGCGGCAGATGATACAAATGTAATAGCAAGCCCTTTGGTACCGAACCTACCAGCTCTACCAACCTGTTGAGAAATTGATAAAAAAACCCAGAAACTCAGGAAAAAGAACTTAGCAAAAGAGTAAACTAAGCATGCTATTTTGAACCTACCCTATGCAGATAAGTATCAGCAGAATCTGGCATATCATAATTGATGACAATGTTTACACGCTCGATGTCAATGCCCCTACCAACCAAATCCGTAGCTACAAGAATCCTCTTATGCCCTTCCTTGAATCCCTTGTAACGTGTCAACCTATACACAAGATCATTCACATTAATTCAGGACAGACGAAACTAATTGACAAGCAGACAATATCAAGGACAGTTACAATCAAGACATCTAAGATGATATAAGCATTGAGTCAGAAAGCTGACAATTTTCAAATTAAAAGCAATAACCATTTGAGGACAGAAACGGATGTTAAGAAACACAGACTGGTACAACTTAAAGACAGGTATGAGCTTGAAACCAAGATAAGCTTCTAATAGGTCCCAACATCATAATGAACAGTCCAACAAAAAGTTCAAATAATAATTACTGGGTGATTCCCGGAGGTCTACATATATTCAGCAGACGGAGTACTACAGTAAAATACAAAAACTAGTAGAGCTCTCAAATTCTGCAGGTCCGACACAAAATAAACACTTCATACCAAGGGATGGGCTTAGTAAAATAACATAAAACGAACCTTTCTTCCTGCGGCATGCCAGAATGGATGCATATAGAAGGAAAATTGCACTCGACCAGCAACTTATCCAGCTCAGCTGCTCTGCTTACACTTTTTACAAAAATAACAACTTGATTGAAGTCCAATGCATCAAGGAGATCATTCAACTTGCGGTTTTTCTCCATCTCACTTAATTTGATGTAGTGCTGTGATTCCAATGACCATGGTGAGATATATACAACCAAGATATCAACAGAATAAAACTCTGAGACCACTTACAAACACTTACCTGAACAAGACCATGCAAGGTCAACTTTGCCTCATCATCAACATAAATTTCCATTGGCTGAAAGGAACAAATTTCATAATTAATCAAATTAGAGCTCTTCCGAAAGCTTATGGGACCCAGAAGGAAATGAATGAGGATAGTCATCCCAGGCATCAAAACGGTGGTCCAACTCTTATGTCTCCTTGCAGATACTTCTTAGCTCACAGCAAGCTAGTCATCGACACCCCCACCACCCTACTATATGACAGATGGCACAACCCAATAAGAAAACAGTGTACTCTCTTCTCCGCCCTACATTTAAATATTCTAACTCTAAAGATGGGACACATCCAAGAATCTCAGCGAGATGAAAAGAACTTTAGATAAAAGGAAAAGACAAGACCCAAAAGTTAAAAATAAAAAATGAAGATGATGTGCCAACCCTAATCTACTCAGTGACCTTCTGAAAGCTGGAGCGAATCTCTTGCACCCATTAGTACTCCCCTAAACTGATGAAACTATCTCAGCCGAACCAGAACAGCAAGACAACAGCGGTGGAACCCCCAGATGCCAAACATCTATTGATCTACACAATTTTGTAGGACATTAATATAAAGAGACTTCTAAATTCAATACTAATTGGCCATGGGACATTACATCTTGCATAAATTTCTTGCAGACTGGGCGGATCTCTTTGCTGAGTGTGGCAGAAAACATCATCACTTGCTTATCATGTGGTGTCATCTTGAAAATCTCCTGCACGTCTCTCCTCATGTCTGCAAAAATATATATATGAAAAATGATGAGAAACAGGGAGGTATCAACTAATCCCTGAACAGTTTGTCAAGTAAACTAACTAAGAAAGAAACAGTAATGAAGACAGGGAACCAATTGCAGATTTGGAATCAGTGCACAGATATTAAAATATAAGTACTAAAAATCATAAGATAATCATACCAAGTGACTCGAGCATTTTGTCACATTCATCCAAGATAAAGTGACGAACATTCTTCAAAGAAAGTTCTTTGTCTCTTGCCAGTGCCAGTATTCTCCCAGGTGTTCCAACAACGATATGTGGGCATTCATTTTTTAGCAAATCCTTATGAATTTTAATGTTGACACCACCATAGAAGACGGCAACCTTTAGATCAGGTAGGTATGTGCTGAACCTCTCAAACTCATGACAAATCTATATATGACATCACCAATAAGAACAAATTCTAGATTCATAACAAAAGAATCAGAATGGAAACGGTATGTGAATCACAGATGTACCTGGTATGCTAACTCCCTTGTATGACATAGAATAAGGGCAGAAACTTGACCTGCCACAGGGTCAATTTGCTGCAGAGTTGACAAAACAAAGACGGCAGTTTTTCCCATTCCAGACTTAGCTTGACAAATCACATCCATGCCCAGGATGGCTTGAGGAATACATTCATGTTGCACTGGTGAAGAACCAAAGAAAGTCGGATCGAACGAACCATTGGTAAGTAAATTATAACTTCTTGGATCCTTTTAATTGAAAGGTTTACCAACCCATATTTGGATCTCCGAAATCAGATTATGATAAGAGTGTATTACCTGGAAACAGATAAAGAAGAGCAAACAAATTAAAAAAGCAATGGTGTATTGACGAACATAAGCTAATGATAGAGACTAGCAATTTCTAAAAAACGGTGAGGAGGATGACTAATCTCGAGCTTATAAGATCATCATTGAGGCATCCCATTGTTAAATTGTAGCCCACAAGTATATTAGATAAATTGGGTATCACACACTCTTCATAAAGAATTTCATGGACAAAGAAATTCGCCTTCAATAAGTTAATGTTGGTACAAATTGAGTCCAATTCTAAAACTCTTGTTGATAGATGTGATCAGTTTCTCAAGGAATTTACTTAAGATGTTCCAATGTGCCTTGAAAAAGTATGAAAACTAGCGTAGGAAAGAAAACCAACATTAATTATACCACAAAGGGAAAGTATATGAGAAATTAGAGAAAAAAAGTAGCTCAATATAGTTTTTATCTTGATAGGAAACACAATAGTATAATATAATTCAAAACCGATCTAATATAATTTTGGAAGTGGTCTGAATAAATAATTTATAAACAAAAGCAATGAGAAAAATAAACTGACATTTGAAACATAAAAATTATCCAACTTAAAATATGCGTAGATATATTTGCAGTTTAGACAGTAAGTATGAAGTTTGCCTTCAGAAGGATGCTCAAACCCAGAGTCCACAATAGCCCGAAGAAGCTCTGGTTTCAAAAGGAAGTCTCTAAATCCTGAACTATGAATCCCGACATAACCCCTGCGCAAAATGAGACAAAGACAAAGAAGAAAAACATACAACAGCATTAGCAACAGGCCAGCATCACTATAATAAGCAAAGGGAAACAGTGTTCAAACTATCCTTTAGTGATAAAATAGGACAATTCGCATGTTTTTGTTATTCACAAAGTGAATATGTTAGACAACATATTTCAATATCTAATTCCAGCTTTAGTTTCTGTTACATTTCTGTATCATTAACGCCTATGAAAAAATTGCTACTTCCAAGCTTCAAAGAAATTATAAATGATGATCATAACAAATAAATAACCTTGTCTGCACAACCGAAGTAATTAGCAAGTATATTTTGCTCGAAAGCAAAATTAATCAGCTCAGATCTCAATCCTTCCCAATAAACTTACTTCTCGCAACAGCATACTTGAAAATAAAAAACAAAATGAAAAGGACCCACTCACTTCTTCCCCGCTTCACCATTGACTTTGGCTCCGACTGCGTCGGGAGCCTTGTCATCCTCTTCCTCATAGTCGACAAGCTCGTCCTCGTACTCGTTGTCCCTTGTCTCTCCCATTTTCTGAGGAAAAAAACGAATACAACCACTTACGACTAAGCTTTATATAAATCGATCTAGAAAGCAAGAACAATCTAGGGTTTACACGATGAAACTGGAAGATAATAGGGTTTCAAGAATTGCAAAAAAGAAAAGGAAAATACCTGCTTTCCTGTGAAGGAGTGATTAGGGTTAGGGTAAAGGGGTTTAGAAGTCTGCAAAGGAAAAAAGTTAGCTAAGAATGAAAAATTGGGAAATTTAGAGAGAGCCGCGACCTCGACTGTAAGGAGCGAGAGGGATAGGGTTTCGAATTTGGGGGACTTTGTCAATATATAGCAGGGGAATATCGTCTGCCCCTATTGCCCTTAGGATGAGTAGCTATTTACGATATAACTTTTCATGCCGGCATAAAATAAAGGAAAGGATGAAAAAAAATATCTGCGTGGCCAGCAAGATATTTTTGAACTGAAAATTGTACATATTTTTGAGGTCCTACGTTTGATACCATCGCGATTCCTTCAAAAGATTTATAATTTTGGCAAATAAAAAAAGAAAAGATTATAGTAAATAACTCATTCTAAAATTTTACATGTAAGAATAATCTTTATTTATAATGATGACTATTTTGAGACTTTAAGTGAGTTTGGTTTCTTTTAATAATAATAATTATATCCAATCAACAAAATTATAATTCAAACAAGTGTAAAAGAATTCATAAAATCCTAATTAATGAGGACTCGAAATACTTGTTGACGATCACAATAAAAAAGGGCAAATCTCTACAAGACTACACTCACCGTTTTAAAGATGAAATGATGAAAGTTGAAAATTATGACGATCGTGTGGCATGGCTAGCATTCAGGCGAGGGTTGGACCTAGACCCACCCTTGTTTGAAGATTTGTCAAAGAATAAACTGCTTACGATAGCAAAGACTTTCCTCAGGGCATAGGCGTATATAACCCTAGAAGAAGAAAAGAAAAGCATGTAAAATTGACAGAACAACGAAACCCCAGCCAATGTCAGAATGGGGGGAGTTCGAGAACGGGAAGCGCAGAACTGATAGAATGGAGAAAACGGACTAAAGGAATACGAAGAAAAGATACCAAGACCGAGTGGTTGGGTCTACCCGAGGGAGAAAGTTTACACCCATTTGACTATCTTAGTCAACCAAATCCTAGAGACCATCAAGTACAACTCCTGGCTATAGAGGTCAGCTCCGCTTACCAAAGAGCCAAAAGAAATAGGCAAAGACAAGTTTTGTTCCTTCCACCAAAGCGTTAGCCACTACATTAAAGATTGTTATCAGTTAAAAGACTATATTGAAAGACTTATGCATGAGAGATATTTGAAGGATTTTGTTGACGAAGAGATCAACCTCGGAAGGACAGGAATGAAGAACCCCCTTAAGGAGAATGAATCATTGAGATTGTAGATATGATCATAGCTCTGACAGATCATGAAGGCACCTCGAAAAGAGAATGAAATATCAATTGTAAAAAACCAACTCTCGAGTTGAATGGCGAACCTGAACAAGTGAACGATGATAATATCCCTATCATTTTTTATGAAGACAACGGATAATGTGACAAACATAATGACGCACTGGTGATTACTATTCAGATTATGATTATTTATTTTGAAGAGTCTTAATTGATGATGAGAGTGTTGTGAATATCCTCCACCGATCAACACTCGAAAAAAATGGCGGTAGACGCTCCAAAGCTCTGTAGTGCAGGACAACCACTCGAAGGTTTCAACAGAACCATAACCTACTTTGGAAGAATTCTATCACTCCATATACATGTAGATTCATTTGATCACATCACAATTTCATAGTGATTGCCACGCTATCGCCATACAATGAAATTCTGGGAAGAACGTAGATTCACAAAATGAACGTTGTCCCGTCCACATATTATCAAACGCTAAAGTATCTGTCGCCACAAGGAGTACTGACGATTAAAGGAGATCATGTCGTAGTCGATTGTTGCACAGTAACGACTTACGATTTCACAAGGAAGAGAGATGTGCCCGTTCACAACAACGAGAAATAGATAGCTGAGAAATAGCAATTAAATGAAGATGAACCATGTGAGAGAAATCCAAGATAATAGGCCACGAGTAGAACATAATCCATTGACATTGGAAACGGAAAAACAACCAAGATAGGTGCGAAATTTACCAAAGAGGAAATGACGAAACTCACAGAGTTTCTCAAGGAGAATGTCGACATCTTTGCGACTACGACAGCTGAAATTCCAGGTATTGATGAAAAATTAATTTGTCGTAAATAAAATGTAGATCTTTTTGTGAAGCCTTTAAAGTAGAAAAAATGGCCATTCGCGCCCGAGTGAAAAGCACCCATAGGAAAAGAAGTGGAAAAGTTGCTCGAAATTAGGTTCATCAGAGAAGTTAGCTACCCAGAGTTGTTAACAAATGTTGTTCTGGTAAAGCAAAAGAACGGGAAGTGGAGAATCTACGTTGACTTCACAAGTTTGAATAAAGCTTGTTTAAATGATGATTACCCGCTGCCAAGAATATATCAGATGATGGGCGCAACGTCCGGACACAAACTCCTAAGCTCCATGGATGCGTACTCTGGTTATAACTAGGTGAAAATGTTCTGATCTGATCAAGAAAAACATCTTTAATTATTGACTTTGGAATATTTTGCTACACTGCATTATCTTTCAGTTAAAAAAATGTAGGAGCAACATATCAACGATTGGTAAACAATTTTATTGAAAAATAACGGAATGCTTGTTAAAGTAGAGAGGAGAACGAACCTCATTCGTAACCTGAAGGAAGCATTTTTGGCTCTGGGAGGAAGCAACATGAAGCTGAACTCGGAAAAGTGTAAATTTGAAGTGGCTGCGGGAAAGTTTCTCAGATACTTAGTCAATAACAGAGAAATTTGGGTCAACCCTGATCAAGTTAAGGCAATCATAGAGATAGTGTCACCACGAACTAAAAAGAAGATTCAAAGCTTAACGGAAAAATTGAACGCATTGAACAGATTCCTGGCAAGATCAATTGATAAATGCAAATCATTCTTCACCGAGCTAAAGAAGAATTCTAGATAACAGTGAGATGAAGAATTCGAAGAAGTGTTGCAAAGGCTTAAGCAATATCTGGCATGTCCCCCGTTGTTGTCTAAATCATTACCCGACAAAGAACTTTATCTTTACGTTGTGGTTTTAGAGATGACCGCTACTGCGGCATTGGTCAGAACAGAAGGAGGACAATAGAGGTCGATTTATTTTGTTAGCAAAATTCTTGTGGCTACGGACACGAGGTACATAAGAGATGGAGAAGCTAGTATTAGCATTAATCGCTGCCACAAGGAAATTGAGGCGCTACGTTGAAGCAAATACAATCTACGTAGAAATGTGATTCCCCATAAGAAGTCTTCTACATTCTCCAAATATGATTGGAAGGCTCGAAAAGTGGGCATTTGAACTCGGGAGATATGACATCTGTTATATATCACGAACTGTGATCAAAGCATAATTATAGCGGATTTCATTGATGAATTCACTTACAATGATGGACAACATAAGATTCCCTTTGGGGTTTAAAAGCCTTAGATAGCTTAATTATACACGATACTTAGTTAAATAGGGGTATCATGTAATATTAATAGGTGAAGCACAATCACTTTGAGTAATATAAAATAATACCGGAGTTAATTGAAAGTTAAATCTGAGTCATCAGTTAACTGGACGACTCAGATCAAATATTAAAAGCAAAAAAAAGTAAATATTTTTTTATCTTTTTCTTTTAGCAATTGGGTAAGATCTGGATTGTCCAGATCAGATCGGACGATCCAGGTTCACTCAACTACAGTGTCTGCCGTTGGAGTCCAACGACAGCCACTCCTCGTCCGAGTTAATCATGTTAATAATTAATAAATTTGATTTATAAAGTTAAATGGTAAACTTTATTAAGTATGAAAATCAAATGAATGAATTTTACGTTTGAATGTGACAATTTTAGGTTGGAGAAATCATTCAAACGTAAAACTCGTACATTTAATTTTCAAACCTAAATTGTTACATCCAAACATAAACTAGTTATTTGATTTTTTAAAATTAAAATTGGTACATCTAAAGGTAAAACTCGTACATTCTATTTTCAAACCTAAATTGATATATCTAAACCTAAAACTCATACATTTAAATTTTGAAACTAAAATTATAGTACATTCAAACGTAATACATTCGATTTTTAAATTATCTAAAATTGTTGCATCCAAATCTAAAGTTTGTGTTTCAGTTGCGCATTGGTTTGTGTTACAGTTGTTTTTCAATTTAACAACTCGTATTATGCGAACATGTATGATTGTGTTCGAGTGTTAGTTGATTGTAAGAAGTATGTTCGATTGACAATTTTCGCGTGCAACCATTTTGTACAAGGACAAGGCTTGCATGCCACCTTGTGCACGTGGACAAGTTACTTGCGGGATATAGTGGCGCACAGATTAAGTTTGTGTACTGTAATGGTCTACGATCATTATTGTGGAGGCAGCCCAAACATAAGATAACTTAGACTTGAGCTAAGGTTCCACTTTAAAGGGGCCCCGATAATTTATTTTTCAACTTTTTACTTCAGGACATTTTTTTAGTATGACTTTTAGTCTTTTACTGGGGTATGACTTTTAGTCTTTTATGGAGGTATTGGCCTATTTACAAGAGCCCATATTTTTTTACTCTTCAATATTTTAATAAAATTGAAGCATCTCTCTCTAACATCTTTATATTAATTATATTTAAAAAACTAGCATTTATTTCTCTTTCAATTTTTTTATTAGCATGCATGCCCCTTAAATGTATTTCTATTTTAAACATTTACTTTTCCAATTTACTCTAATGCTAATTCTCTTTATTAATGTGAATGTTTTTTCTTTTAAATATGTATTATTAAAATCATTAACACTAATTTTAATTTACTAGAGGTATTAAATACTTGAAATTTTTCTAAAACATGTTTTTCTCTTAGTATTGATCATTATATTTATTTTTAGATTTAAAAGTATTAATTTTTTTTAAATATTAGAATATAAATACTACTTAAAAATAACTTCAGAAATAGTTTTACTTAATCGCAACTGATTACGTCACAAGAAAAAGTTGAAATTTACTATTTGATAAAATGATAGTTTAACTTAATAAATTAATGATTTTTTTTAAGAATTAAGAATTTTTTTTTAAAATTTCGCCTAGGCCCTAATGCTTCTCGGACCGCTCCTGTGTGGGCACAGCCCATGCTTGATTGACACTCATGGGCGCGCGAACCATGCCTAGGAACCCTCTATGGGACACAATTAGACGCGCAAAGAAGGCATGTGTGACACCATTGGGGAGCGTACATGGTCCGAATTAATTTTCAATCTTGAAATTGGTTATTATTTACATCTTAAATTGGCACATTTGCTATTCTGACCTAAAATTGGTTGCTATTTACGCCTTAAGTTGGAATATTTGATATCCAAACCTTTTATTGGTTATTATCTACACCTTAAATTGGTAAATTGATATCCAAATCTAAATCTAGTTGTAAATACATTAAATTAGTACGTGCGATATCAAACCTAAATTGAGGTGTAATTTACATCTTAAGTTGACACATTTGATAACGAAACATAAAATTAGTTACTAGTTACATGTATGAAGTAAACTGAGAGGATCATTATGAAATAAACTGAGAGAATTATTATAAAACACAAGATACTACCTCAATAAAGTAGCACCCTTTTACTTTTACTAGTTTATTTTTAAGATTTGAAAAAAGTCACTTGCTTAGAGCATGTAGCTTAATTACTCTACTTGCTTAGAGCAAGTAGAATAATTACTTTACTTGTGAGGAAGCAAGTTGCTCGACCGGAGGATATTTGATTAAATTTAATGATAGCTAGTCAATTTCTCCATTTAATGGATATATTGAGTAAATGTTGGATGTACAACAATAACCTATTTAACAGGCACAATAACATTACTTGGAATATATTCAGGTGGCTCTTATAATCATCAATACATGGCTTGTGAGTGACAATTAGTGTAATCTGGACATTGTCTGGGTTACACACCAATAACAACTAGAATCATGTCCGAGTGACGTTAATTGTTATGATTATAATCGGAGAAGACTCGATACTAATTAATATTACTTATTTTTCTCTTCACATACCCCTCAACTAACTAAGATTGAATTATTATTCCCTCATGATTGAAGTAAACATGGTAGGATCAATATTTGATTAAATAATTAGGATTTAAGGTTTATGATTTAAGATTTATGGTCTAAGGTCTAGGGTTCATTTTTTTTTTTCATTTTCACATATTACTCAAATAATTAAGGTTGAATATTTCTTTCTTCATGTTTGGAGTAAACATGAGAGAATATGCTTTTATGAAATAATTATGTACCTTTAATTTAAAAATTATTTCCACGTCAACTTTAAAATCAATTTTAAAACAAAAAATGATGACTCATTGAAAATAATTCTTTGTCAAACTTTCATTGCAAACTTTGAACCTACGTTTAAAATAAACTAGTCAATACACACGTACGATGTACATACATTTGAATATATTATATATTGTAGCTATGATTGTTACTTATAATCTTGTTTGTTTATGAGAATTAAAAATATATATTTAGCCCCATATTTTCTTTTATTTGAGTAAGATCAAAACAATGCTTTATTGTTATTTTTTTATTTGTTGATATATTATTATTTAACAGTATAGTGGGAAACATCATGCATTTTTCTAAAAAATGAAGAGTATCCGTAGAAATGTGCTCAAAAAATTAAAAGAAAGTGACATCATTAAATGTAAATAAATCTATTTCATGTTTTATTTAAAACTTGATCTTAATTGTTTTATTCTAAAATTTATTTTCTACTAATAAATTATGTGTGACTATATTTATGTGAAATACTAAATATACTAACATATAAAATATAGTATAAATAAAGTCTCTTAAAGTGTGATGTAATTGAATTATATTTTAAAATATATTATTTAAATTTTTACATCAATAATTCACTTCCCTTGTCCATTTACAAATTATTAGAAATGTGTAATTTTTTCTATAATTTTTAAATAACATGTTACAATATGTTACAATTTATTCAAAGTTATGAAATTAAGATTAATTTATTAATTATTTATTATTTTTATAATCATTAAATATGTGAATGAACTTAAAAAGTTAATGCCTTCAATTTATTATAGTTTTAAAAATAGCCAATTGTTTAATTCCACATGTGGATCGCAAGGTTATTTTGGGTAATGCAATATAAAAATGTAGACATAATTATCCAAAAATGATTCTCTTATCCTTCCCACTTTTAATATATTAGTCAAATATCACGTGCGATGCACATTTCTCGACCTATGCTGTTTTAATTCAAAATTTTTTGTCTAGGTCGAGTTATAGAATCATATATATGACCCCGAAAAAATAATTCAAGTCGAATAGAGTAAAGCAAACGATTTATAGTCAAAGAGATTCGCATAATGTGTTTAATATTAATTTTCTTTCATTAAATTTGAAGATATACTTGTAATCAATGCTACCTAAAATTGTTAGTTACAAAAGTACAGAGTGAATTTGAGACTAATAAATTTACTTATATTTTATCTTTTTATATTTTAGATAGTAATGGTGAAGAGAAAACATCTTTAAAGATAATATTTAAACAAAATGGTTGAAAAACTCTTAATGTGATTTTATATGTTTAATTTTGAATTTAAGAATAATGTAAAAAAATTGAAAGATAATTAGGGGCAATATTATCTAAAAAAACTTCTATACTTTTATATTATTATTATTATTATTATTATTATAGATAATAATGACTCATAAAATGATTGTTCGTCAAAAACTATTTTCATGACTTGCTTTAAACTCACCTTTAAAACAAATAATAACGACTGAAATTATTCATTAAAAATAATTTGTGTCAACATCATTTTTTTTCACTTTCACGTACGTTTTAGTTAACTAAGGTTGAATTATTATTCCTCACGTTCTCATAAAATACGAGATTCAAAACTATTTTCTTGGGTAACTTTGAGCTCCCCTTTAAAACAAATATTAATGACTGTAATTATTCATTGAGAAAAATTACTTGTGTTAAAAATATAAACTGCATTGATGAAAAATTTTCACCATAAAAAACTAGGTAATTAATAAATAAAGACCACAAATATTCATTAAATATGTAAATTTCATCGACATTCTAAATGACTTCACTTAAATATGAATTAAATATGGATTAATTCATATTTAAATTAGATTTATCTAAGCTTAATCTCCATCTTTTAATATGTTATTCCAATTAAATGAAACAATTTTGAAGAGTTTAAACAAAAAAAAATGGAATTTTTTTTTAATTTTTTCCTTGAATTTGTCCGTATAAAAAACAATTTGAAATGCTTGCTCTTTCCTTTGTCAAAGGAAAAACATCGTCATAATTGTTAGTATTACAGTAATAAAATAAATAAAAGAAATCCTGATGACATTGATTTGCAGCCACTAAAAATGCCAACCATCTGAATTCTAAGTCCGAAAGAGGAAGAAGAGCTTGAGCATGCTAAAATGGCTTCTACTCTGAGCTTAGCTCCAGCAAGTTGCTTCAAAACCACCATAACACCAGGTGCTGCACCTTCTCCTCTCCGCCCCTCCCCTCTCATTCTTCTCTCTAAAGGCCTTTCCGGTACATAAAGAAATCAATCTAGATGTTATCTTTTGTTTCTTAATGAATAAATCATATGGTGTTTGCCCATTTCTTTTTGTAGGAAATTATACCAATCAAAAGCTTATCCAAAGTCTGAACAATCCTTGTCCTTTCATTATAGCTCCTAGAATTGACCATTTAAAACCCAAGGTTCTTTCTTTCCCCACGCAACTTTCTTTTTCCAACAATAGTTTGTGAATTTCATAAGATGTTTGTGTTGGTGTCTGTGTGTTTTTGACAAAATTAGGCTGCAAAGGGTGACCAAAGCACGAAACCCAATAGCGTGATCTGTGCTGATTGTGATGGAAATGGTAAGTTGATTTCCCATTAGCAGAGTAAAAAAGAGAGATTAATTAAGGCATAATAACAGAGTTTTTTTAGAGAGTTTTGAAATTAAATGGGCATGCAGGAGCTGTTTTGTGTTCACAATGCAAAGGAAAAGGAGTAAACTCTGCTGATCTCTTCAATGGACAGTTCAAAGCTGGCGAATCATGTTGGCTTTGCGGGTAATCTCTTCCTTTTATTCTAGTAAACATCCTCCCATCATATTAATTTGGAACAACAGAGGAGTATCATGCAAATATTATCTGATCAGATGTCAGATCATCACCTCGTGTGATGTTGAATTTGGATCATTTCTAATTCTGACAGAACTAGATCACTGAAGATAAAACTATGGTCTGGATTTGAACTACACCAAATATGAAAATTCAAAATCAAATGAACAGTCTAAATGCAACAAGTTCCTCTCCTATTTTTCCAAACATGAGAAGATCTGTTTCCCGCTATGTCTAAAATTCGGCAAAGTATTCCCTCAAAATCGAACGTTTCATAACTTCCTGGAAAACGATAAGAATACTAATAAATCAATGGGAGAAATACGTCAGAAAATATTGCCTATTTCATCTCGTGTTTCAAGAAGGAATGTCGTTTCAAGAAACTGTGTTGTTCTTTGTCAATGTTCTTTATTTCCATGAATTTGTTAATAGAGGTAGAAAGGAGATGTTATGCGGAAACTGCAATGGAGCTGGCTTTATTGGAGGTTTCATGAGCACATTCGATGAGTAGACGTTATTGGGTGTTTCAAAACCCCATTTTTGCAAGCTGGAAGCACTGTAACTACAGCATGACAGCACCGTATAAATGCCCATATTTATTGTGTAAATCAGGACTCTGTCGTCTTCTCTTTCAGACAATTATACAGTTGGAGATGGTCTGTTCTACTACTCTTTGCTGTTTGAAAACGCAATCAACTATACTGTGTGTGTGTGTGTGAAAAGCTAAAGATGTTTCGAACTATAGAGAAATAGCAATGCATTCTTTGGCAGTTTAATATGTATATGTAACAATGAGTAGAGGTGGGGAAGGGGGCTTCATCAGCACCTATTTCCAACAAATCATTTGGCTTATTTAGACTATATTTTATAGGGAACTTTCTTCATTTTGTCCCGAGGAATACTCTGTAAAGAGGGTCCTCCAAAATATTAATCTTTAAAGGGGGCAAGGAAAATTCATTAACAGTTGAGCTCCCGCTCCTTATCTCCAGTAACACACGAAGTGCCGATAAAGGTAGCTTTACACACATACTTTCCATACGCTCGGTTTCTGCTAATTCTTCAGGAACCTTAAGTAGACATTCTTCGCTCTCAGTTTCTGTCTTAAAGTTGTTACCCCCTTCTTGCTCACTTGTTGCTTCATCCATGGAAGATAAGTCTTTGTTAAAGAAGAGATGATTAAGCATCAACTCACAATCCTTCACAAGCGTGTTAAGCCCTTGAGTCTTGAAGAATGGTTCTTCCAACACCCTCTCGATAGTAGACAATGAGATTATAGTACCGCTTCTCTTTTGATATTTCTTCAGTATTTTCATCAGTCCTGTGCAGAGTTTATCGAAATAGCAGAAAAATAAATATAGAAAAACCTTTAAAGCTTAAACTACAAGGAAGAGGGAGGGGACTGAAATATCAAGTGTGTATGCGTGTGATGACCATTAAAGTTGTCCTAATTTTCAACTGACCCAAAGATTACAATACAAAGCAAGATTGCCATACTTGAATAAGTCTATGGAGTCCATAATACAGTATAATTTAGAAGAACCATGGGGGCATTTGGCAAGATTACTACATATGAAGCAGTTTCAAGAATCCACTTAAATTCCTCACCAACAAATTCCAAAAGTACACTGTTTTTCTGACAAGGACCAAGCATTAGCCTTTAGAATCGATTGCATTATCATGTCATATAAATTGTCAGTTTCAAATAGTATCTTTTACAGTTCTACTACAATGTACTTGTATCTATATATATCAGCATTAGAATAAATTTTCATATATATCAGCGTTATAATAATCATGATATAATTAGATTCCGTGCCACTTGAACAAGCTTGCATGATTAGGCATTTTTCTACATGGAATATGCCACATACTGCAATCTGTGATGTAAATAGTTCTGGGAAAGACAGACGACAAGTACCTGTACAGTTAATGACACTATAATTTCCTAACAAAACCATCTCTCCGTGAAAATCCACTATTTCCCTCCTTACTTTCATCAACTCTTCTTTTGAGTCTTTGGTCTCAGCTACCTTGACCTGCAGTTCCTGCAGTTCAACAAAATGATTCAATTTTGAGTATAAAACCTTTTCATATCACAGAGCTATGAAGGCCATTATTACATTCTTCACTAACTTAGTTCCAGCAAAACAAAAATCTCAAATGAATTCAAGAGTAGTTCATAAACCTCCTTATCAAATCATGTAAAATTTCTAAATAAGCAGGATCTGAAGATTCGATCTTTATTCACCAGAGCTAAAGTCGAGAGAAACACATAACATTATTCCCGGACCCCAGGCTGCATAGTCCTTTAGATCATTCAATTGATAATCCACACACTAGCTTCCATTTCTTTTTATTCTCTCGGTTCCTTAAGATTCAAACTCAACTTCATGTTCCTATTAGGATAAACAATAAACCAGAATACATGAAAGCATCAACATGAGACTAACATATTGAAATTTCTAAATTATATTACACATTGTCTTGTCACCGGCTGGCAGCTTCACATACAAATCACTATGTCCAAAACATCACAAACCACATACAGGAAGTCCTCTATTCATTCTTTATAAGCAAGATTATGAATCAAAATAAAAACAGGACAAGAAAACTTGCAAAAGTTTCGCACTATCAGCTTTAAGGCATTCCACTATTTTTCTTAATAGTATTTTCCAGCAGAAATGGCATTGAGATTCATTAAGAATGAAAGATAAAGCAGAGAAGAAACTTGTGAACCTAAAATTACCTTCCATCCAATAATATAGTCCTCCTCCGTTCCAACAACGAACTTGTTCAACTTCTCTATCTCGAAATCCAACCGCCTGAAGAAATCGTACGCCTTCTTCGACACCGCCAACTCTCCTTCTACGCACACCTCGCACTCCAATCTGGGCTTCTTACAGCTTGGTGGGCAATCCCCAGCATCCTTTGGGTACATCAGCTTTAACAGCTTCTTCAACTCCTTATATGAGAGAAATTTGTCCCGCCATTCCGGAAATGTCGCCTCAATTAAAACACGGAGACTCTTCCAGAACTTCATGGTCCAGCGCACGGGGAAGCCCTGACTTCCGGTGAAATATCGGGGAGATTGACAGATTTTGGAGGCAGTGTGAGTAGGCCATTGACATGGCATCAAAATGTGATTATATAGAGGGAGAATGGGGGGAATTGGGATTGGGAATTGGGAATATACTGAGACTAAACGAGGAATGGATCCATAGAGTTTGGTTGTCTCTGTTCCTTCGATGTTTTCTTTGCTGCTGTCTAGCTCTCGTCCAAATACGTTCTCTTTCATTTTTCGTTTTTTTCCCACTTGATTAATGATTTTATAATAAATATAATTTACGTGCTCGAACGTCACATTTATTGTCGTGTCATACATACACTCAAACTAATAGAGCTTCATTATTCATTAATACCTCATTTACGAAGCTCTAACAAACACTCAAACAAATAGCTTCTGCACTTTGAATTTTTACGACAAATTTCCTACATAATTTTTTTTAGAGATTTTTTAGTGCTCCAACTTTAAATTTTTTGTGATTAGACTATATGTTCTATAAAATCTTTTAAGATCCTTCAATTTTAAACTACCATCACCTAAGAAAACGTTTAATTCCCTTTCAAAACATTATGGATCCATTTAAGACATAAACTCTAAAAAAATTATGGATCCATGAACTCTTATTGAAACTCGAGAACATCGACATAATCAATACTTAATATTCTTGTAATATCTTTGTAAATTTTAGTAGATAAGTATATTGTTTGCACAAAACGTTAATTTCAACAGATTTTGTGAAGTAGAAGATCTGACTGTAAAAAAAATTAAAGTACACATATTAAACTCGCTAAAACAACTAAATTTGCCAATGAACTATGTAAAGGGATTGATGGCAAAATAATCGAAAGGTTTTGACATTTACGCCAAAACATTTTAAGGGTAGAAAAGTCACCCCTAAACTTGAGGTAAATAAAAAGGTACCTAAAGATTATCATGTCTTTTGGGTAATGTTTATTGAATCACTCTTAATATTCTATTTGATTTCACTCCTATAGAGTAAAATGAATGAGAGAAAAACATAATGAATTATGAATCATGAAAAATGATAAATAATTGAAGTTGTTGACATGGAAACTTGAACCCTCATAATTTGTCAGATGATTTTTTCTCTTACTATAAATTTCGGTATTTGGTACTGTGTGAGTTATCTCTGAAAAGAAAGGAAAAAAATCAAGGCAAACGATACTTCCTGCAAATGCACGTGGACGCTTACTAAGCCACGTACATGGCCATGGCCTGCGTATCGGCATCTCCGTTTTGGCTAACAAAGTGATTAACTTCGTTTAATTAATTAATTTTACAAGAAAAAACTTTAATAATTACTCCTTGGTAAGCACAGACTTAGGTCCTGTGTAGGAAGAGCTACAGACATGTCTGGTTTTTAAGAGAAATTAAGTGAATGACGGGACAATTAAAAATTAACATGTTATTTAATAAATCATATCAAACCAATGGTCGTCCCATTTGTAATTGTCATTTTTGTAAAAAAGAAAAAAGATTAGTAGGGATTTACTTAAATCCACCTTTAAATTTGTCTTTTATTATTTTTCGAAATATATATATCAAGTATCTTGATAATAAATTATTTAATTATCATATTTCAAATTCAAATGAGAAATTGTCAGGAAAAGACCTCTGAGATGATCGTTGATGAAATAAAGACCCTGAGAATGAGGTAAATGATATTAAGACTTTTGAGAAAGACTTTATAGAATAAAACTTATTTCTACAATCTGAATTTTTCATGGGCTTTTCAGTTTCTACAATCTGAATTTTTCATGGGCTTTTTAGTTTCTACAATCTGATTGTTTAATGAGTTTTTCAATGGGTTAACGACAGATTGTTTAATGAGTTTTTCAATGGGTTAACGACAGAGAGAGTGGGCGACCAACAGCCGGCGACGGGGAGAGAGAGAGCGACCTCTGTTGAAGGAGATGGAGGGTTTTGAAGGAGTTGATGGTGAGAAAGATCACTGGGTTGAAGGAGATGAATAGTTTTGAAGAGGAGAGAGATAAAAAGAGATGGTTAACTCTAGGAAGCAAACTCAAATTGATTCAAGATATAAGGGGTAAATAAGTCGTTTACCTTCTAAACAAGCCAATACTAGTTGAAACAATTCCATGGGTCCTAATTTCGTTACTAAGTGTTGGCAAAGGTCTTCTTTGTAGAAATTTTCCAATTCAAATCCTTTCATCAATGGATTTTGGCTTTTGCCCATTTTTTACTTTTAATAATCAATGTTCACATATTTTACAGAAGACACCTGAATTAATCTCACTAACACCAACCAAAAATGGAGATGTGTATAATATAGAATATGATCATCTGATATTCAAATTGGAAATTCAAGGAAATCAAGGAAAAACCGAATATCATATTGTTTGGTAATAATATCGCAGTATCTGAAATCAGTTAAAATTAGAATATACGTTTATCAAACAAAATAAGGAGTTCTTACTAAGTTAAAAGAAACCAGGAACTTCATCAATCAACACAGAAGAGTGAAGTTATAGAACACTATGCGTGCACGGCCATCATATTTTCATCAACGATGTTGGTCCATAGATAGGTCAGTAAATAGCAAAGGCAGGGCAAGATGATTACAGTACCTACTGCGGTCCACTCTAATGGACATAACTGACAGACAAATGCATAATACCTATTGCAGAATTTTAAACCTCAGTTGGAGGTTTTAACCTTATCAGCCTTTTGATTCGGTCTTTTTCAGTGTTCTCCAGGATTCCCTTCAAAAAAGAACAATATAGGTATTACAATGATATATGAAAATCAAGTTGCTGAAGAGGAGAAACAGTCTGGCGTTGTCAGCTGTTTTGAAGCGGAAAAATTGCAAATTACCCACATAGTATTTTTATTATTCTTTTCAAAAGATGTAGAACGGATTCAACAAGTTATCAAGTTGATGGCTCTAAAGTAAGGAACCGATGCATGCAAGAATTACCCTACTCAACCAAGCTTAAATGCTATTCACCATGAGTAAAGACGACGTACCGTCCAAACAATTTCATCAAGGCACAGACAAATTTTTCCATATTTGTCGAGAAACAAGCGCTCTGGAGGAGGTTTTCCACAAACATCCTTTATGGACGATGTTATGACAAAGATCACTTCAGACACTTGAGTTCACATTAAAAAAAAGCAAACGGAAAGACATAATTAGGATGATTGAGTGCAGAAAAATTCTAACATTGTATAAACTATAAGTAGATTCTACGAGGATCGGACTTAAAAAAGAGGAACTTTAATATTGCTCGTTGAACTTTAGTTTAAATGGTGAATGATTCATCCCAAGGAAGATATAAAATATATTAGATTCTTATGAACAGTCTGTCAACTTGAAATTATATGCCAGAACAAACTGTTATCTTGCTCTTAAACTTCCATTTCCGTTTTATTTATAGAGTTCTTTTGAGTTCAACAAAAATCAGGAGAATGCAAATTGCTTTCTGTAATCCATAATGAGCAGAAATTCAGAATATTTTATGAGATGAAACCTCTTTTCAGTTAGTTCTCTTACTGGATATCAAAATTCAAGAACAAAAAAAAAGACTCAAGAGTGTATCAGGCATATTGGCTCATGGAAAGTAAAAACCAAGCTGCATACTTACAAGCAAGCTCATCATATTCATCCTTTCCAACCACATAAATTGCGACATCTCCAAGTATTGTGTAGACAACATAAACAGACCTGTTGTAAGCAGAACAGAACCGCGTTAAACAAGCATGATAGATTAGATTGTAATAAAGTGTGAAGGCAGAGAAACAAGCCAAGTTCAATCGAATATCTTAGCACCTTGTCGAGTTGACTTTTGAGATACACTCTCATGGGCGAAATGCTTCCATCACATTTGTTCATGTTTAGTTTAGATTCTAATCATGATTGAAATTGTAAGTGCACCAATTTCCTTTAAGCATCATTGAAATTATGAGTCAAGTCATTTTTAAACTTCAGTTGGAGTCATGGATTTATCTTTTATGAGACAAATGATTGAAGCACAGATGACCTTGGCCTTTTCTATTTCCGGGAAAGGGAGTCGAAGGTTAAGTGGGATCAATTATGTGCAACAAATATGGTAATTGCAATCATTGCCATTTATATATTACGGGAAAGAAAACTGGATGGGTACTTCTGAGGGCTACGAACAAATGAATTTAGTAGGAGCGCCCACTGCAACCTTAAGATTTAATCCAACCGGAAGCTCGATCTTTGAGTTGATATTATAACATATATATGTAGTCAAGAAAGAAAGACAGCTTCAGAACAAAACGAATAGGCTTCCATCACTTCCATTGTAAAATCTTAAGGAAAAAGTAAGTGAAATGTTTTACCAATGTAGCATCTCAAAATACGTAGGGATCAGTAGAAACGAAACATCCTTTAGTTGGATGAAATCATGAATAAGATATGATGATTTACAGTTCATATAAAAATCTTAATCACCAAGAAAATTTATACAAGGAAACGTTTTAGCAGTACGTACTTGTGTGAAGCAACAAGTAGCTCTTCATTCTTTGCACCTTTGAGATTATCTGCTCCAAGTTTAACTAAAAAGGATCTCCAATGTGATCGCTCCTCAGCTGGAACTCCATGAAACCTTCCCATGAAACGAAAAACCATGAGCTAGGTATATACATGCTATAACCTGTTGAGAATAACCTATTTAAATACTTAACTTATCTGCAATGTGAGATCTACAGTACGCAAAAGACGAATCTATTTCATCTTTGCTTAAAAAACGGGTATGAAAGGACAGTACCTTTCAGTACTCCACGCTTCCTCAACTTCTTATTGTTCTACTAAACTAACTTAGCAGAAGAGTCATGCATGTGGTGGCCTCATTAAAATTAACTTTAGGTGCCTTCATTTGTCTCATAAAAGATAAATCCATGACTCCAACTGAAGTTTAAAAATGACTTGACTCATATATTTCAATGATGCTTAAAGGAAATTGGTGCACTTACAATTTCAATCATGATTAGAATCTAAACTAAACATGAACAAATGTGATGGACGCATTTCACCCATGAGAGTGTATCTCAAAAGTCAACTCGACAAGGTGCTAAGATATTCGATTGAACTTGGCTTGTTTCTCTGCCTTAACACTTTCAGGATTACAATCTAATCTATCATGCTTGTTTAACCCGGTTCTGTTCTGCTTACAACAGGTCTGTTTATGTTGTCTACACAATACTTGACCCTTACAAATTGTACATAAAAGTACATCTAATGTTTTTTAATGTATTTTGAAACATTATGAAAGGAAGAAAGATACACTTTCAATCCTTCAATTTTCATTCTCTCATTTAATTCCTTTAACAAAATTTAAATCTAACTCGTGAAAATCTCGAGTTTCTATTTATTAGAAAATCAAAATTCCTTGAAAGTTGCAGACTCCTTAACTTTGCAATCTCTTCTTCAAGTTAGCTTGATGGTTGCCGATCCAATATACATTATATCATTGAGCTTGATTCTCGAGCATCAATTTTACAATTTTTTTGCTACGTTTGAACCTTATTTTATTCTGTTTATTTATTTATTGAGCTTGTTGGGTATTCATTTATCACCCTCCTGCACCGACCCAGGAACCAAATGTAAAAAGTTCAATTTATTTCAGTTCAAATGTTATGACAAAGAGTTAATCATGGTAAGTTTAAAAGAAAGCAACCACAATAATTAAGATCAAAGAGTATTAGAGTTTCAAATCATACCTTTTAAAATTGAGAAGAGGTAGAAGACATGTGAGTGTCTAAAAGAGAATGAATGAATAAAAGAGTGTATGGAATGAGAGTAGATTAGGAATCTTTTAGGGTATATGAAGAAAATGATTGAAAAATTTGAATATGACTAGGAGTGTATTTTAAAAAGATGGTGTGTGGAGAAATTTTCAGGTTGTGAATAGAATTACCCCTACCCTTTAGGTAGTTGGCACACAAGAAATGTGCTGTAAAACACACTTGCAGCTAATAATCACAAGTCATAACCAAAGTATATGATACAAGTAGATTACTCCCCCCCCCNCCCCCCCCCCCCCCCCCCCAAATACTCTCTTCTCCTCAATTGACACCAAGTATCATGATTCATAACCTAAGGTGTAGGTAGAACCCATTTCTCCAAGAAATCTCAATAACATCCCTCTTCTTTCTATTGACTAAATGCATGAATCTTTGTATTCTTCTTTTTGAAATGACCGGAGGAGGTAGTTCCTACCAAGCAATTTGATTTTACTTTCTTCAAAGTACTTAAAGCTCTTTCGTTTAATCATAGGGTAAGTCGAAAAGGAGCTTCTCACGGCTAAGAAAGCTCCAGCAATCGAAGGCTCCAATTGACCATACCCACATTCCACCTCCCTCAGTATTTTACCAACAGCATCGACCAAACCAAAATTGCTATTCCGAAGATACCATGAGCTTCCGAGTGAAAATTTGCAAACCCATAAACTAAATTTAATTCAATTACTCGAGCTAAGTAAGCAACACGAAACGAGCTTACACATTGAACTCGCGATTCACAGCTCGCTCATGGGCATTGGAACTAGAATTCTAAGTGCTAACGGATCCAAGAAATATATTGAGAAAAGCGAGAAAGAATTCTAAAAGAAAATATTACCGCTCAACAAGAATGTTGCCCACAGAATTGGAGATGAGCACTGCCAGCAACATCTCTTGCTTTGATCTGTGTATTTCTCTTCCTCCCTTAATCCTTGTGCGAGCTGCGAGCTATTTCCTTTCTTTTTCTTTTTTGTTTCTTTTTCTATTTTCTCCCTTGATTTATTGACGTTTTCAATTTAGAGAAATGCTGTGAGAAGAATCTTGTAGCAAAAAAAAAAATATTTAACATTTTGTTTGACAAAATGGCACTTTTTAATACGAGAAAATATAGGGTTATCTGGTGCTAGAATTTGATCTACTAAAATTTTTTAGTTAAACCACCTTTTAGTATTTTTGAAGTTAATATTAATATTTATCAGACTGCAATTTAGTAAAATTTGTTGGACCATTGATCTAGTAGACTATCAAACTTAACAGATTTTTTTTAAAATTAAATGTGTAACTTAGCATTTTTTTTCTCTTCTTAAAAAGGTACCTTCCTAAAAATTTATGGAGTATTTGGATAAATATATTCTTTTTATTTTCTCAAAGAATTTTTATACCCATTTTTTAAAAATCAGAATTTTATGCCCTAGAACCACATAATTGAATTAAATATTAATAATCTCATCAAATTTTTTTCTTTTACCAATACACAATCAAATTAATCATTTCATCTCTTCTTCTTCTACTCCTTTATTAAACGAAGCAAATATTTTTTCTCCATCTTCTTCTTCTTCTTCTCCTCATTATAATTATTATTTTTGTTATTATTCAATGAACTCTATGATTCTTCAATGAGAAAGTGAATCACTTTTCTTGTTCTTTTTCAACGAAACTCATTCTTCTTCTTCAACGAGACTCATTCTTTTTCTTCTTCTTCTTCTTCAACAAGACGCACTCGGATTCTTATTCTCGTATTTTTGGACTCTTTAAGTAATGATTTTAATTCTGAAAGTGAAAAAAAATAACTACTTGAAGGGCTCAAGTAGTTGTATCTGACAACTTGAACCCTTCAAGTAAATAATGATTTTAATTCAGGAAGTAAAACAAATAACTACTTGAAAGGTTCAAGTAGTTGAATATGGTTACTCGAACCTTTCAAGTAGTGATTTTGATTCTGAAAGTCAAAATAAATAACTACTTAATGGTTCAAGTAGCTAGATACAACTACTTGAACCCTTCAAGTAGTTAATTGCCATGACTTCCAGAATCAAAATCACTACATGAAGGGTTCAAGTAGTTATTTATGACTACTTGAATTCTTCAAGTAGTTGTTTATGTCAACTTAAAGGATTCAAGTAGTTTTTTTTGTCAGTCAATTACCCATATACTATATGACTACTTGAAAGGTTCAATTTAAAAATATTTTATCTTCTTCTTTTTCTTTATTTTCAACGAAACTTTTTCTTCTACTTGAAGGGTTCAAGTAATTTTTTATGATTACTTGAACCCTTCAAATAATTATTATTTTTTGTCAGTCAATACTCATACACCAGGTGACTACTTGAATGGTTCAAGTAATTGTGTATGACTACTTGAACCCTTCAAGAAGTGATTTTTATTCTGAAAGTCAAAACAAGTAATTACTTGAAATTATGTATAAAAAAATTTACTTGTTTTTATTTAATAATAATAAAAAATGAAGTTTTCAATCTATTTTGTATGTATATTGCACATATTTAGTAATCCAATGCAAATTGCATATATTCCATGACTACTTGAAGGGCTCAAGTAATTATTTTTTACTACTTGAACCCTTCAAGTAGTTTTTTTTTCTCTTGAAGTATGTTGTCTAATAAACTTTGTCACTACTTGAAGGGTTCAAGTAGTAATTTTATACTACTTGAACCCTTCAAATAGTTATTTTGTTTCATACAATGATTTATACAGAGAGCATGTGACTACTTGAAGGGATTCAAGAAGTGATTTTTTACTATTTGAACCCTTCAAGTAATTTTTTCTCTTGAAGTCCGTTGTCCAATAAGTTCGTCATTACTTGAAGGGTTCAAGTAGTAATTTTTTACTCGTTAAACCCTTCAAGTAGTTTTTTTCCTCATGAAGTTTATTGTCCAGTAAACTCGTCACTACTTGAATGGTTCGAGTAGTAATTTTTTGCTACTGGAACCTTTCAAGTAATTTTTTTTCTCTTGAAAGCCTATTGTCCAGTAAGTAAATCATTACTTAAATGGTTCAAGTAGTAGAGAAAAGACAACTTGAACCGTTCAAGTAGTAGAGAAAAGACAACTTGAACCGTTCAAGTAGTCATTTTATTTTATGTAGTGATTTATACAGAGAACATGTGACTACTTGAAGGGTTCAAGTAGTTAAAAAATACTACTTGAACCCTTCAAGTAGTCAAATTATCTGTTATCATCGATTTTAAATAGAGGCTTGTAATTACTTGAAGTGTTCAAGTAGTATTTTATGACTACTTGAACCTTTCAAGTAGTCATTTTATTTCATGCAATGATGTATACAGAGAGCATGTGACTATTTGAAGGGTTCAAGTAGTAAAAAAATACTACTTGAACCTTTCAAGTAATCATTTTATCTCCTGTTAGTGAGCAATCTAGATACATAAATTGACACCATTCACACAGTAATCAATCTTGAACCCCTCAAACATATATAATCAACAAAATTATAATCCAAAGAAGTGTAAAAGAATTCACAAAATCCAAACTAAAAAAAAGTTTTCTCAAGAAAAAAATGACTATGCCATAGTCAAAACCAGTAAGATTGAGAGGAAGAATTTCGTAGAATAGGAAAGCATGGAGGAAACAAACATTCGTTGCTTCATTGAAGAGGAAATCATGGAGGAATTGGATTAGAAAGCATGGAGGAAACAATGAGGGGAGAAGAAGAGTGAGGGAGTGGGTATTGATTTGATCTTTGCATGGGGAAAAGAGAAAGAATAGATGATGAAAGAGATAGTTGGAATTTTTTTATATTGGTTGTGGTGGGTTAGGGATGTAAAATTTTAAATTTTGAGAAAATGGTATAAAAATCCTTAACCAAAATGAAAGGGGTATAATTTATAAATAACCTGAAATTTATCTTTCTATTATAGAAATATAGTTTTTTGGCAAAACTACCCATGCACTTTTTTTCACATGAAGCGTAGTTCTCCGACTAAGTCCCAGGGCCCTGCAGAGACCGGGTAAATCCTTAGTGACCATGAGACAGCGTGCGTCCCCTAGTTCGAACTGCCAACTTGCGGGAGCAAACATCCGAACCTACACGACCATTTGTGTTGTTGCCCTCATGGTCACCTTTCATATTTACATACTTTGAGAAACTGTAAAAACACTCTTCTATTAAGTTGAAGTGCTAAAACTAACAAAAAATTTAACTTAGGTTTCACTTCATCTACTTCTCCACTATTTTCACTCTTCCTTCTTTATCCTTCCATTTTTTAGATTCATCGACTAACTTCCTCCATTTTTACACCCTATAACCCCTATATAAAGCAGAAAAATTGTGAGAAGAAAATAATATCAATCATCCATGAAATTAAACCTTTAGTATGTGATCGAGTTAATCCATCAAAGCAACCGACAGAAAAGTTATGGATCAAAAGAGATGGTGTATAGAGAAAATAATGTAACGATATTCACATGAAAACTTAACAGAGACTTCTCTGGATTTCATTTCCACGATCAAATGGAAGCAACAAAACATTGATCTAGGAGCGTATCAATTAGTTTTGTCTCTCATGATTCGATGTCATTCCAGCAACGACATTCACATGAAATCTTAACACGAAGGTCTTACTTTTTTTCCTACCTGCGCTTTCAAAGATTCTCAAACGACATCTTATAGTCTATTTCACGTGCCCTTAGTTTTGTATCTCATTCAATATCATTCTTTTTACGTGAGTTAATCTTTTGTATTTCTGTTAGTTAGTTATTAAAGGGCATTATAGTCTTTTCTGTTAATTAACCGTTATGATCCTTTCTCCTATACAAACTCTTCCTTCTATTTTCAGTTTGATTAATGAATAGATTATTAAGTTTCTTCTTCTCCCTTTCTCCGCATTCTTTCTTCCTTCTCTGCTCTCAGTTATTTCTCTTCTTCATCATTCTTATTCTTCCTTAATCTATGTTTCTTCATGGTACAAAGCTGTATTGACTAACATCATAAGATATAGTAAATCCTGTAGAAAACACAACCACTAAAGTTCAAGAAAATCGACAAGTTCATACTAGGTCTCAAACACATTCACAAGCTACCTCTCAACCACTTCCCTCTTAATCTTCTACTCAAGATAGTGGTAATCGAAACCCTGTTATGCCAGCTTGTGAAACTCCTCAAGCTCCCATTCACCTATATTCTTGCTCTCAAATATTTGTAACCTGATTTTAATCAAGCTCGATTCCTCATATTTTATCTTGTGAAAATACCAAATTAAAGCCATCCTCAAGGCTCATCAAACATTTGGCTACATTGATGGGTCAATAAGATGCTCATCAAGATTCTTAAGAAACTAAAATGGTGAAGATACAAAGAACAGAGTCCCACTATATGATCAATGGGTAGCTCAAGACCAAGTGTTAATGACCCTCATTAACGTAACCCTATAACTAATGGCATTCGCGTACATTGTAGGCTGCAAGACATCAAAGGAGATATGTGAATCAATTGTGCGATGGTTTTATTCGATTTCAAGATCAAATATTCTTCAACTTAAGTATCCGTCACAAAAGACCACAAAGAACATCGACTCATATATCCGGCGAATTAAATAGGTAATTGATAAACTTTCTGCAGTTTATGTTAAGATAGAGGAAGATTATGCTTTAATTTACACTATCAATGACCTCCCCAATAAATATAATACCCTCAGGACCTCTATTAGAATTAGGGCGGAACCTATTTCTTTAGAAAAACTACATGTTCTTCTTAAATCAAAGGAACATTTTTTTAGCAACAACATAAACGACAAGACAATTTGGTTCAAAATACTGTCTTTCTTGCTAACTTCAATAATAGACGATCTAATAGAGGTAAGGGATTTAGAAATTTTTGTGGAGGAAGAAACAACTCTAGTAGATTTAGTCAAGGTAGGGGAGGGAGAACACATAATTGGAACACTCCATCCATGCCTTCTCTTCTTGGTGCACCTCCACAATCAGTGAAAGACAACCCAAATTTCAGTCAAGATAGCAACAATGGCCTTCAGAACAACAAGGTGCAATGTCAAATTTACCAGAATTTAGGGCACACTGCCATTGATTATTACCATAAACTTAACTTTTCCTCCTTATTATGTGTTTCTTCAATTCTAGCCGTCACCAATCTCAACCCTAAATCATTGTGGTTGCATGGAAGAAGATGATGATGTATATTAGACTAAATGCGATGACCGGATGTGAGAGATAAAAATAAGAGCATATAAATCTAGCTACAAGGTGATGTTTTGATCAACAACTTTGAAGCGACCAAATTAACAAAAAAAAATAAACGGTCTTATATTAATGGAAAACTTAAAGTAAATTTTTTTAAATCGTTTAGGTAGCAAATTACAACTCTTGGAAAGATTAAGAATTAAATAGTAAATTGGTTATAGTCTGAGGAGGAAGAAGAGCGTTTTAACCCATAAATTTAAAAACACTTCCACATGTTATATATAATTTATACGTTTGATCTTTCTACTAATAGGTACAAAATACATAAGCTTTAAATTTGTGATGTAAAGTACTCGAGGGGAGTTGATGTAAGCCTGATTTGCATCAATAATTATGAAGAAAATAACGCAACAATCGACCATAAAAGAGAATAATTAAAAAGAAATTAATAAAACCCTAAAAAAACAGCCTTTGAATTTATGAGTGATTGAGAGCAGCAGCAGCCCAGCAGGTATTGGTAGATTATTAGTCCCATGATGTGTGGAGAGCATTAAAGATAATCCAACTACTCTTAAGCTGCCAACGACAAATCAGTCAATTTTTTGTCTTTAACTGAAAATGTACGGGATTAAAGCAACACCGATCATCATTTCAGTCTAATTAATCTCTACATGAATTCAGCACATGACTTCTGTTTCATCCACAACATAGAAAAATGAAAAATAAAAATAAAAGAAAAGATAGAAGACAGTAGAAAGTAGACACTAATGTCTCAGGGCATTTCAGGTCTCTCACATTTGTAAACGTTTGTCTCTCTCACCTCTTATTAACGTAACAGAAATAACTCGGTTTTAGACAGACGTTAATTTCATCAATAGGAGAAGCAAATAATTAGTACGACGTAGCCAATTAGATGATTCGCATAAAGTTCAAATGAAAAGAATGAAAAGGGTGTCAATAGGCTTCATTTTAAGGCTCACTCAGTACAAAAACTCTTCCTGTCGAGCAACCACATGTATCAAAAAGGAACCATGCACACCGCATGCACGTACTCATACGACTAATGGTTATAACGTTTGTTAAAAATTAGACTACTGGTGCTGAGTTTATAGAATGTGTAGAAATTATGAACCCTAGAAATGATGAACACTTTAGTGTTCTGATCTTAAAGAAAGATGATGAACTTCTTATTCTGATTTCTTATTAAGAATTCTGATTCTTTACAATGAGTAAATGATGTATTATATATATATAATCTCTAACGGTTGCCTATGATCTCCAACGGACGCCTACTGATCGATTTTTCAAAAGTGGTTAGACACCCATTGTGTTTGGTGAAAGTTACTGTTCTGCTTTCCCTTTTTGCTTGTGATGGAGATTTTCCTTCTGAGACAATACTTTATGTTTCTCTTTCTTAAACACTCCCCCTCAAGTTGGGTTCGTATAGGTTGATTGAGCCCAACTTGTTAAGTATTCTTTGGAGGTTATTTTTGTCGAGGGCTTTGGTGAAGATGTCAGCCAGCTGGTTTTCACTACGAACAAAAGGAATGACGATTTCTCCCGACTGTACCTTCTATCTTATGAAGTGACAGTTCACTTCAATGTGTTTGGTTCTCTCGTGGAAAACGGGGTTCATTGCAATATGACGTGCTGCTTGGTTGTCACAGTGCATCTCTATCGTTTTTTTATCTCAACCTTCATGTCTTGAAGGAGATGTCTAATCCATGTGAGTTTACTAGCAGTGGAGGCCATGGCTCTGTATTCTGCCTCTGCACTTGACCTTGCTACAACTGTTTGTATTCTGCCTCTGTATTCTATATTCTGGCTCTGCCTCTGTATTCTGTATTCTGCCTCTGCAGTTGTAGATTTTCTATCATAACTACCTGCCTAGTCTGCATCAGTGTATCCAACTACAGAGTTTGCCCCAGTTTTCTTCATCCATATCCCTTGACCGGGTGTTCCTTTAAGGTATCTGAGTATCCTTTCTGCGGCTGCCTGGTGATTCGTGTAGGGTGCGTGCATGAATTGACCGATAACGCTAACTGCAAAAGTGATATCTGGTCTTATAATCGTTAGATAAATTAGTTTTCCTACTAGTCTTTGATATTGGCCTATATCAGTTAATGGTTTGCTATCATTAAGTCATGTTTTCATGTTGGTTTCCATTGGTGTGCTAGCAGGTTTTGCCACTATCATGCCAATTTCTTTTAACAAGTCTAAGATATATTTTCTTTGAGATAGAAAATTCCCTTTTTCGAGTGAGCTATTTCTATCCCTAGGAAGTATTTCAGTTTTCCTAGATCTTTAATATCAAACTCCCTTTTTAGAAATTGTTGAATACTCCATATTTCATCGTGGTTATTTCTGGTGATGATGATGTCATCTATGTAGACTAAAATGATGGTGGTGGAGTTGTTCGTGTGTTTGACGAACATAGATGAGTCAGCAGAGCTTTTGACAAAGTTAATTTTTAAAAGAGACAAGCTTAATTTTCCATACCATGCCCTTGGTGACTGTTTCAGACCGTAGATAGCCTTCTTTAATCTACATACCAGAGATGGATGCGTTGATTTCTCGTGTCCTGGAGGTAGGGACATATATACTTCTTCTTCCAGATTTCCTTGGAGGAATGCGTTTTTTACATCCATTTGATATATTTTCCAGCTGAGGTTGGTGGCAACGGATAGTAACACTCAGATTGTGTTCATTTTTGCCACTGGAGTGAACGTCTCCTGGTAATCCACTCCATATGTCTGAGTAAAACCCTTGGCAACTAGTCGGGCTTTATATCTTTCGATGGTGCCGTTGTTGTTGTATTTGGTCTTGTAGACCCATTTACATCCTACAGGTTTATTCCCGTTGGGTAGTGGGATTATGTCTCAAGTTTCATTCTTTTCCAAGGCCAGGAGTTCTTCATTCATCGCCTTTCTCCATTTTGGGTCGAGTTGGGCTTCTTGATAGGTCTTTGGCTCAACTGTTTCATCAATTTTCCCAATTATGCCCTGTGGATGTTAGAGATTTTATCATAAGATAGGAAATTTTGGATAGGGTATAGAACCTGATGGGACACGTAGTATTTTAATCTTGCTAGGGGTTGAGTTTGTCTTGTTGACCTTCTTACGATTACTGCTTCATCAGTGACAGCTGCCTCATCAGTTGCTCCCCCTGAGGTAGTTGTCTCAGGCGCGGCTGATGCGGTATCCTGTTCCTGTCTTATGATATCAGAGGAAATAATACTGTTAGGTAGCGGAAACGTTTGGTGGTGGTTATGGTTGTCGGGGTCCTTTGGGTAATAGGATTCTAGTTCTAAGAATTACACATCTCGCGAGATGTAGAGTTTATGGTTTATTGGGTCGTAGCACTTATACCCCTTTTTCTCAGCGCAATACCCAAAAAATAGGGTTTTGACTGAGGTTTTGTCCAATTTATCAAGTCTGGGAATATGTACGAAGCATGTACGTCCGAATACTCGTATATGATCTAGGTTAATTTTCCTACCCTTGAGAATTTCTAGAGGGCTTTTCAGATGCAATTTTACACTGGGTAACCGATTGATGAGGTAGGTTGTTGTGAGTATAGCATCGGACCAGTATCTTTTGGGTACGTTATTTTGGAGGAGGAGAGACCTAGTCATTTCAAGAAGGTGTCAGTTTTTACGTTTTGAGACACTATTTTGTTGTGGGGTGTGGATGCAGGTGGTTTGATGTCGTATACCCTTTTGTTTAAAAAACTCAAAAAAGGTGTTGTTAGTATACTCGGTTCCATTGTCAGACCTAAAGATTTTTATGGTTGTTTTAAATTGAGTTTCAACTAAATTGTTGAACTCTTGAAAACGACTGAAGACTTCATTTTTTGATTTCAAAAGGTATAACCATGTGGTGCGAGAGAAATCATCAATAAATGTAACAAAATATTTGAATTATATGAATCAACTGGGGCGGGTCCCCAAACATCAGAATGAATTAATTCAAACCATCGTTTTGTCGTACTACTAGATAGTGGAAAGGGTAACCTGGTTTGTTTTGAAATTTGCAAACTGAGCAACTGCTAGAGTCTGAATTACAACCGAGTAATTTGTTTAGAATTTTGTCGGAGGGATGACCGAATCTCCAGTGTAATATTTTGTCTTTTTTTACTGTACTGAAGGTGGAAAGGCATGTTTTGTCGATATCTTCTAAGTAGTACAATTTCCCTTCACCAATCTTCCTCTCGGTGACTCGATCCTGAAAAATTACTTTGTCAGGTGAAAAAATTAACATTCCAGTTTAAGTATTTGGTCATTTTACTGACGGATAGGAGATTGGAGTTAAAATTGGGTAGGCAAAGTACGTTGTTAATGATTTTTGTGAACAGTGTGGTGGACCATATGCCAAAAATTGGAACTTTATTTCCATTGGCTACCGTCACGTGTTGTGGTCTTTCTAATTTAGTGAGATTGTGTAGGTTTTTTGTGTTATGAGTCATGTGGTCTGAGGCACCAGAGTCTATTATCCAGTGTTCTAAGTTATGAAAAAAATTTACAGACTTAGAAAAATAATTGACAGTATTGCAGATAGATGGACCTGGGGGATCGCGTAAAAATTCTCTGAATTGTTTGAGCAGTGTAGCCATCTATGCGTTGTTGTCTGTGTGCAGATCTGCACTAACGGATCCGGATCTTTCCATTTCCTCCATTCGATCGGGTCGGTACCCATTACCCGAACTGGGTCCGTCTGTCATGTGGGCTCTGCGATCTCGGTCGGGTAGAGACCCGTAACCCGCTCCACTGAAGCCCTCGGTATAAAAGGGAAATGTTTCCCTCGCGGAGCCCCCTCGCTCGTCATTCCCGCGCTCCTTCTGGAACTTTCTCTGGTTCTGCCGGAGATGAGGGTGCAGGTTCCAGCACCGGTCGTGGGTGTGCCCCTCCTTTCGGTAGTGGCTGCACTTCACCGGCTCGCCTGGCTGCTCGCGGTGCCTTCCCCCTTCCTTATGGTTAGGGTTTCAGAGGGAGCCGTGGGTCGCCATGGCTAGTGCCTCCGCCTTGTCATCTCTATTACTCATCACCCGTCGCCTGGTTTCTTCTCTTTGAACCATGGCTGAGACCGTGGCACATGTTGGCTTCTCCGTCGACATCAAGATCTGAGCCCGAAACGCTTCGTAGCTTGAGTCGAGAGCCGTCAAGAAATGGAACACCATATCCTGTTCAGCCCGCTCTTGGAGTTCCTTCAGGTTAGTGGTCATCGGTCTTAGGGTTTCGAGTTCTTTGAACTTAGATTTTAAAAACCCGGTCAACTCCGATACTGATCTGCCCCCTGTTTTGCTTGGGAGATCTCTCGTTTAAGTTCAAAGACTTGCGCGAAATTGTTTTGTTCACAATAATTGCTCCGGATTTCTTCCTAGAGTTCCTGTCCTGTTTCACAAAAACAAAAGATTTCACTGAGTTTTGAGTCGATTGAATTAGTTATCCAGGTCATTATCTGGCTGTCCATGATGTCCCATTCCTCTGGGTTTTGGTCTGGCCTTGGCTTACTGCCGTCCACGAAACCCAGTCTGCCTCTTCCTTTCAGGCTCACCGGAGCCGCCCTGGCCCACGGTATGTAGTTGTGGCCAGTGCGCAGGATGGAGGTCAGTCTGGGATTGGTGTCGTGGTGGTGAAGCTGGCCGGAGGTCGATGGTTCTGCCATACTGTTGTATGTGTTGGTTCTCAGAATCGTTGCTTTGATACCCTGTAGAAATTATGAACCCTAGAAATGATGAACACTTTAGTGTTCTGATCTTAAAGAAAGATAATGAACTTCTTGTTCTGATTTCTTATTAAGAATTCTGATTCTTTACAATGAGTAAGTGATGTATTATATACATATAATCTTTAACGGTTACCTATGATCTCCAACGGACGCCTACTGATCGGTTTTTCATAAGTGGTTAGACACCCACTGTCTTTGGTGAAAGTTACTGTTATGCTTTCCCTTTTTGCCTGTAATGAAGATTTTCATTCTGAGACAATACTTTCTGTTTCTCTTTCTCCAACAGAATGTGAATGACTAAAGTGCTCCTTTTAAAATGATAACCAGTGCCTAACTTACAAATGGCTGGTTGTGATTAACTTGACGGAATTGTCGTTTGATTCCATTAGTTTCTACAATTAGTACGTAAAATGAAGTGGGTTTGCAGTTATAGTATCAGTGTGAATTTGACAAAGAATTTCTTGTTAATTTATTCAACGAACGGTTTGCCATAGCCACGAAGAGAACAGGAAACAGCTGGGGCGTTTTAACTATGTAGCTGACATTTGAGTTGAATTCTTTTGATTTTTGAAGCTATATATATTTGACAAATGTCCTTACAGAAATGGAAAGAGAACTGAATTAATTAAGAAGCACAAAGTAGTTCTCTTTTTTATTTTAAATTTACAGACGCAAAAGAAGATACTTCATTATTTCAGATGGAAACAGTGTAAATATCTCTATGTTGTGATGTAGTACATAATTAAGCATTTGGAATTTATGACCGATCTAACAATGCTTTGGGTGTTTAGATGACTTTTTGAAGTCTCAATTTTTGGTTGTTGCTTTGTGCAACGATGCCCAATTTTGCTCGAATTTCATCGATTAGCCCCTCGAAAACGTGTTTTTCTTGTTTTACAAAAGTTTTGTTTCGTTAATAACTTTGATCGACACGATGTTTGTGACGTCTGTAATCATGTTGACTGTTATTTTAATTTTTTATCATATCTTGGAATTTTTTTTTAATTTTTTTGAAAAAAATTGTTATTTTCCTAATTTAAGTTGTTTAGGGTTTCTTCTTTTCACTTTTCATATTTAAAGTCTTTGTAGCCTTATATGCATATTTTTTTTTTCAGATTTCATTTAATAATTGTTCAGATAGAGTTTCTTTGTCGCTCCAAATTTTCAGTATTCTTTTAAGAATAAAAAAATGTTTAATGTCTATTTGACTAGTATCGGTGCGTGAATATACAAACTGATAGAGAGTTGTTTCCAATTAATTCTATGCGGGTCTTTCTCGTAAAATTTTTTTGTACATCACACATAAATTGTATGATAATGAAATGCCAGTAACGTCAAAATATAGGTTAAACGATATTATTAAGCCTCCACAACAATTCAAGAGATCGTTGATTATCGTCTAATCTATTTCTCATACAATTTATAACTTTGTAAACAAAAAAAATACCAATATCGTAAATGAAGCTGAAAATGAATGAGGAAAAAATCCATACACTTTTCCTTGTCAAGAAAAAAATCTGATTGTAGTAACTAATTATAGATGTTTTATTGGTTTATTTAATTTCTAAAGGAGACTGAAACCACAATAATTAGGTAGCAAATTAATCTCTCTCATTGAGACCAACTCAACCAATTTAGAAGCACAACTCTGCACATCTAGCTAATTCTGGTGCAATTATTAATTACAATGTAATAGACCCAACCCCAATCAGTATAAGCATCTAATTAACAAAGAATCTACGTTAAGTCTTTACTTAAATAGTCCATTATATATACGCAAATTGCTTTATTTTTTTTTCTGCATTTTCCACATTCACCACTCAGGCACTCACATACACTATTGTGTTTGTCTCTCTATAAGTACAATTTTTGAGTAAATAAAAAGTTAAATTTCAAAATCACACCCTTAAACTTTATTTTAATCTTTCAAAATGTCTAATTTATCCCTCAAACATAATTAAATTAGACCAATCATGCACCCCATAAGTGTTTGGTCACTTGGGGAGGAGCGATCAGACAAATTTAATAATGTTTGATCGTCTTTACTTCATAAACTAAAGTTTAAGGGTGTGATTTATAGTTTACCTTAATAATATAGACAGAGGTGACGATTTTCAATTGAATGACTCAGGCAAACCAATTGAAGGTGAAGAAAGAGGGTGGTTATTCCAGTGAAGCAATTCCTCGATCATTTGCATAGCAATTCTATCCTCTTCCTCATCAATCTCATTCCCACTAATATCATTACTCATCATTTGTGGACCACCAGATGAAAAAGACGAAGCATGGTGATCAATAATATCCAAGCCCTCCTCAGTCTTTTTCTTGCCAAGCTCAACTTTCATGACCCAGTTAGAGCCAGCCCTGGTCCCAGCACGTTTCTGCCAAACTCCGATTTGGGAGTTATCACTGTCAAGCCTTAAACAAGTAAGGGAAGGAGACTCATTCTTTTTCTTCTTCTTCAACAAGACGCACTCGGATTCTTATTCTCATATATTTGGACTCTTTAAGTAATGATATTGATTCTGAAAGTGAAAAAAATAACTACTTGAAGGGCTCAAGTAGTTGTATCTGACTACTTGAGCCCTTCAAGTAAATAACGATTTTAATTTTGGAAGTAAAATAAATAATTACTTGAAGGGTTCAAGTAGTTGAATATGGTTACTCGAGCCTTTCAAGTAGTGATTTTGATTCTGAAAGTCAAAATAAATAACTACTTAATGGTTCAAGTCGCTAGATACAATTACTTGAACCCTTCAAGTAGTTAATTGCCATGACTTCCAGAATCAAAATCACTACATGAAGAGTTCAAGTAGTTGTTTATGACTACTTGAATTCTTCAAGTAATTGTTTATGTCAACTTGAAGGGTTCAAGTAATTTTTTTGTCAGTCAATTACCCATATACTAGATGACTACTTGAAGGGTTCAATTTAAATATATTTTATCTTCTTCTTTTTCTTTATTTTTCAACGAAACTTTTTCCTCTACTTGAAGGGTTCAAGTAATTTTTTATGATTACTTGAACCCTTCAAATAATTATTATTTTTTGTCAGTCAACACTCATACACCAGGTGACTACTTGAAGGGTCCAAGTAATTGTGTATAACTACTTGAACCCTTCAAGAAGTGTTTTTTATTCTGAAAGTCAAAACAAGTAATTACTTGGAATTATGTATAAAAAAATTTACTTGTTTTTATTTAATAATAATAAAAAATGAAGTTTTCAATCTATTTTGTATGTATATTGCACATATTCAGTAATCCAATGCAAATTGCATATATTCCATGACTATTTGAAGGGCTCAAGTAATTATTTTTTACTACTTGAACCCTTCAAGTAGTTTTTTTTTCTCTTGAAGCATGTTGTCCAATAAACTTGTCACTACTTGAAGGGTTCAAGTAGTAATTTTATACTACTTAAACCCTTGAAATAGTCATTTTGTTTCATGCAATGATTTATACAGAGAGCATGTGACTACTTGAAGGGATTCAATAAGTGATTTTCTACTATTTAAACCCTTCAAGTAATTTTTTTCTCTTGAAGTCCGTTGTCCAGTAAGTTCGTCATTACTTGAAGGGTTCAAGTAGTAATTTTTTACTCGTTAAACCCTTCAAGTAGTTTTTTTTCCTCATGAAGTTTATTGTCCAGTAAACTCGTCATTACTTGAAGGGTTCGAGTAGTAATTTTTTGCTACTGGAACCTTTCAAGTAATTTTTTTTCTCTTGAAAGCCTATTGTCCAGTAAGTAAATCATTACTTAAAGGGTTCAAGTAGTACAGAAAAGACAACTTGAACCGTTCAAGTAGTCATTTTATTTTATGTAGTGATTTATACAGAGAACATGTGACTACTTGAAGGGTTCAAGTAGTTAAAAAATACTACTTGAACCATTCAAGTAGTCAAATTATCTGTTGTCATCGGTTTTAAATAGAGGCTTGTAATTACTTAAAGTGTTCAAGTAGTATTTTATGACTACTTGAACCTTTCAAGTAGTCATTTTATTTCATGCAATGATTTATACAGAGAGCATGTGACTACTTGAAGGGTTCAAGTAGTAAAAAAATACTACTTGAACCTTTCAAGTAATCATTTTATCTCCTGTTAGTGAGCAATCTAGATACATAAATTGATACCATTCACACAGTAATCAATCTTGAACCCCTCAAACATATATAATCAACAAAATTATAATCCAAAGAACTATAAAAGAATTCACAAAATCCAAACTAAAAAAAAGTTTTCTCAAGAAAAAAATGACTATGCCATGGTCAAAACCAGTAAGATTGAGAGGAAGAACTTCGTAGAATAGGAAAGCATGGAGGAAACAAACCTTCGTTGCTTCATTGAATAGGAAATCATGGAGGAATTGAATTAGAAAGCATGGAGGAAACAATGAGGGGAGAAGAAGAGTGAGGGAGTGGGTATTGATTTGATCTTTGCATGGGGAAAAGAGAAAGAATAGATGATGAAAGAGATAGTTGGAATTTTTTTATATTGGTTGTGGTGGGTTATGGGTGTAAAATTGTAAATTTTGAGAAAATGGTATAAAAATCCTTAACCAAAATGAAAGGGGTATAGATTTATAAATAACATGAAATTTATCTTTCTATTATGGCAATATAGTTTTTTTGACAAAACTACCCATGCACTTTTTTTTCACATGAAGCGTAGTTCTCCGACTAAGTCCCAGGGCCCTGTAGAGACCGGGTAAATCCTTAGTGACCATGAGACAGCGTGCGTCCCCTAGTTTGAACTGCCAACTTGCTAGAGCAAACCTCCGAACCTACACGACCATTTGTGTTGTTTCCCTCATGGTAACCTTTCATATTTACATACTTTGAGAAACTGTAAAAAAAACACTCTTCTATTAAGTTGAAGTGCTAAAACTAACAAAAAATTCAACTTAGGTTTCACTTCATCTACTTCTCCACTATTTTCACTCTTCCTTCTTTATCCTTCCATTTTTTAGATTCATCGACTAACTTCCTCCATTTTTACACCCTATAACCCCTATATAAAGCAGAAAAATTGTGAGAAGAAAATAATATCAATCATCCATGAAATTAAACCTTTAGTATGTGATCGAGTTAATCCATCAAAGCAGCCGACAGAAAAGTTATGGATCAAAAGAGAGGGGGTATAGAGAAAATAATGTAACGATATTCACAGGAAAACTTAACAGAGACTTCTCTGGATTTCATTTCCACGATCAAATGGAAGCAACAAAACATTGATCTAGGTGCATATCAATTAGTTTTGTCTCTCATGATTCGATGTCATTCCAGCAACGACATTCACATGAAATCTTAACACGAAGGTCTTACTTTTTTTCCTACATGTGCTTTCAAAGATTCTCAAACGACATCTTATAGTCTATTTCACGTGGCCTCAGTTTTGTATCTCATTCAATGTCATTCTTGTTAAGTGAGTTAATCTTTTGTATTTCTGTTAGTTAGTTATTAAAGGGCATTATAGTCTTTTCTGTTAACTAACCGTTATGATCATTTCTCCTGTACAAACTCTTCCTTCTATTTTCATTTTGATTAATGAATAGATTATTAAGTTTCTTTTTCTTCCTTTCTCCGCATTCTTTCTTCCTTCTCTGCTCTCAGTTATTTCTCGTTTTCATCATTCTTCTTCTTCATTAATCTATGTTTCTTCATGGTACAAAGCTGTATTGACTAACATCATAAGCTATGGTAAATCCTGTAGAAAACCCAACCACTAAAGTTCAAGAAAATCGACAAGTTCAAACTAGGTCTCAAACACATTCACAAGCTACCTCTCAAACACTTCCCTCTTAATCTTCTACTCAAGATAGTGGTAATCAAAACCCTGTTATGCCAGCTTCTGAAACTCCTCAAGCTCCCATTCACCTATCTTCTTGCTCTCAAATATTTGTAACCTGATTTTAATCAAGCTCGATTCCTCATATTTTATCTTGTGAAAATACCAAATTAAAGCCATCCTCAAGGCTTATAAAATATTTGGCTACATTGATGGGTCAATAAGATGCTCATCAAGATTCTTAAAGAACCAAAATGGTGAAGATACAAAGAACAGAGTCCCACTGTATGATCAATGGGTAGCTCAAGACCAAGCGTTAATGACCCTCATTAACGTAACCCTATCACTAATGGCATTCGCGTACATTGTAGGCTGCAAGACATCAAAGGAGATATGGGAATCAATCGTGCGACGGTTTTATTCAATTTCAAGATCAAATATTCTTCAACTTAAGTATGATCTTCAGTCCATCACAAAAAGACCACAAAGAACATCGACTCGTATGTCCAGCGAATTAAATAGGTAATTGATAAACTTTCTACAGTTTATGTTAAGATAGAGGAAGATGATGCTTTAATTTACACCATCAATGACCTCCCCAATAAATATAATACCCTCAGGACCTCTATTAGAATTAGGGCAGAACCTATGTCTTTAGAAGAACTACATGTTCTTCTTAAATCAAAGGAACATTTTTTTTAGCAACAACATAAACGACAAGACAATTTGGTACAAAATACCGTCTTTCTTGCTAACTTCAATAATAGACGATCTGATAGAGGTAAGGGATTTAGAAATTTTTGTGGAGGAAGAAACAACTCTAGTAGATTTAGTCAAGGTAGGGGAGGGAGAACACATAATTGGAACACTCCATCCATGCCTTCTCTTCTTGGTGCACCTCCACAATCAGTGAAAGACAACCCAAATTTCAGTCAAGATAGCAACAATGGCCTTCAGAACAACAAGGTGCAATGTCAAATTTACCAGAATTTAGGGCACACTGCCATTGATTATTACCATAAACTTAACTTTTCCTCCTTATTATGTGTTTCTTCAATTCTAGCCGTCACCAATCTCAACCCTAAATCATTGTGGTTGCATGGAAGAAGATGATGATGTATATGAGACTAAATGCAATGGCCGGATGTGAGAGATAAAAATAAGAGCATATAAATCTAGCTACAGGGTGATGTTTTGATCAACAACTTTGAAGCGACCAAATTAACAAAAAAAAACTAACGGTCTTATATTAATGAAAAACTTAAAGTAAATTTTTTTAAATCGTTTAGGTAGCAAATTACAACTCTTGGAAAGATTAAGAATTAAATAGTAAATTGGTTATAGTCTGAGGAGGAAGAAGAGCGTTTTAACCCATAAATTTAAAAACACTTCCACATGTTATATATAATTTATACGTTTGATCTTTCTACTAATAGGTACAAAATACATAAGCTTTAAATTTGTGATGTAAAGTACTCGAGGGGAGTTGATGTAAGCCTGATTTGCATCAATAATTATGAAGAAAATAACGCAACAATCGACCATAAAAGAGAATAATTAAAAAGAAATTAATAAAACCCTAAAAAAACAGCCTTTGAATTTATGAGTGATTGAGAGCAGCAGCAGCCCAGCAGGTATTGGTAGATTATTAGTCCCATGATGTGTGGAGAGCATTAAAGATAATCCAACTACTCTTAAGCTGCCAACGACAAATCAGTCAATTTTTTGTCTTTAACTGAAAATGTACGGGATTAAAGCAACACCGATCATCATTTCAGTCTAATTAATCTCTACATGAATTCAGCACATGACTTCTGTTTCATCCACAACATAGAAAAATGAAAAATAAAAATAAAAGAAAAGATAGAAGACAGTAGAAAGTAGACACTAATGTCTCAGGGCATTTCAGGTCTCTCACATTTGTAAACGTTTGTCTCTCTCACCTCTTATTAACGTAACACAAATAGCTCGGTTTTAGACAGACGTTAATTTCATCAATACGAGAAGCAAATAATTAGTACAACGTAGCCAATTAGATGATTCGCATAAAGTTCAAATGAAAAGAATGAAAAGGGTGTCAATAGGCTTCATTTAAGGCTCACTAAGTACAAAAACTCTTCCAGTCGAGCAACCACATGTATCAGAAAGGAACCATGCACGCCGCATGCACGTACTCATACGACTAATGGTTATAACGTTTGTTTAAAATTAGACTACTGGTGCTGAGTTTATAGAATGTGAATGACTAAAGTGTTCCTTTTAAAATGATAACCAGTGCCTAACTTACAAATGGCTGGTTGTGATTAACTTGACGGAATTGTCGTTTGATTCCATTAGTTTCTACAATTAGTACGTAAAATGAAGTGGGTTTGCAGTTATAGTATCAGTGTGAATTTGACAAAGAATTTCTTGTTAATTTATTCAACGAACGGTTTGCCATAGCCACGAAGAGAACAGGAAACAGCTGGGGCGTTTTAACTATGTAGCTGACATTTGAGTTGAATTCTTTTGATTTTTGAAGCTATATATATTTGACAAATGTCCTTACAGAAATGGAAAGAGAACTGAATTAATTAAGAAGCACAAAGTAGTTCTCTTTTTTATTTTAAATTTACAGACGCAAAAGAAGATACTTCATTATTTCAGATGGAAACAGTGTAAATATCTCTATGTTGTGATGTAGTACATAATTAAGCATTTGGAATTTATGACCGATCTAACAATGCTTTGGGTGTTTAGATGACTTTTTGAAGTCTCAATTTTTGGTTGTTGCTTTGTGCAACGATGCCCAATTTTGCTCGAATTTCATCGATTAGCCCCTCGAAAACGTGTTTTTCTTGTTTTACAAAAGTTTTGTTTCGTTAATAACTTTGATCGACACGATGTTTGTGACGTCTGTAATCATGTTGACTGTTATTTTAATTTTTTATCATATCTTGGAATTTTTTTTTAATTTTTTTGAAAAAAATTGTTATTTTCCTAATTTAAGTTGTTTAGGGTTTCTTATTTTCACTTTTCATATTTAAAGTCTTTGTAGCCTTATATGCATATTTTTTTTTTCAGATTTCATTTAATAATTGTTCAGATAGAGTTTCTTTGTCGCTCCAAATTTTCAGTATTCTTTTAAGAATAAAAAAATGTTTAATGTCTATTTGACTAGTATCGGTGCGTGAATATACAAACTGATAGAGAGTTGTTTCCAATTAATTCTATGCGGGTCTTTCTCGTAAAATTTTTTTGTACATCACACATAAATTGTATGATAATGAAATGCCAGTAACGTCAAAATATAGGTTAAACGATATTATTAAGCCTCCACAACAACTCAAGAGATCGTTGATTATCGTCTAATCTATTTCTCATACAATTTATAACTTTGTCAACAAAAAAAATACCAATATCGTAAATGAAGCTGAAAATGAATGAGGAAAAAATCCATACACTTTTCCTTGTCAAGAAAAAAATCTGATTGTAGTAACTAATTATAGATGTTTTATTGGTTTATTTAATTTCTAAAGGAGACTGAAACCACAATAATTAGGTAGCAAATTAATCTCTCTCATTGAGACCAACTCAACCAATTTAGAAGCACAACTCTGCACATCTAGCTAATTCTGGTGCAATTATTAATTACAATGTAATAGACCCAACCCCAATCAGTATAAGCATCTAATTAACAAAGAATCTACGTTAAGTCTTTACTTAAATAGTCCATTATATATACGCAAATTGCTTTATTTTTTTTTCTGCATTTTCCACATTCACCACTCAGGCACTCACATACACTATTGTGTTTGTCTCTCTATAAGTACAATTTTTGAGTAAATAAAAAGTTAAATTTCAAAATCACACCCTTAAACTTTATTTTAATCTTTCAAAATGTCTAATTTATCCCTCAAACATAATTAAATTAGACCAATCATGCACCCCATAAGTGTTTGGTCACTTGGGGAGGAGCGATCAGACAAATTTAATAATGTTTGATCGTCTTTACTTCATAAACTAAAGTTTAAGGGTGTGATTTATAGTTTACCTTAATAATATAGACAGAGGTGACGATTTTCAATTGAATGACTCAGGCAAACCAATTGAAGGTGAAGAAAGAGGGTGGTTATTCCAGTGAAGCAATTCCTCGATCATTTGCATAGCAATTCTATCCTCTTCCTCATCAATCCCATTCCCACTAATATCATTACTCATCATTTGTGGACCACCAGATGAAAAAGACGAAGCATGGTGATCAATAATATCCAAGCCCTCCTCAGTCTTTTTCTTGCCAAGCTCAACTTTCATGACCCAGTTAGAGCCAGCCCTGGTCCCAGCACGTTTCTGCCAAACTCCGATGTGGGAGTTATCACTGTCAAGCCTTAAACAAGTAAGGGAAGGAGATGGGTCTTTACAGCACTTTCTTAGCTTCGTACTAAGCAGCTCAGACAGTGCCTTGGGTGACATTGGAGATTCATCATGACCCGTGTGGGATGAGCCTTGATGATCTGATAATTGGCTGTTGTTATTGTGGGTTTTGTTGGGGAAGTTGGTTTTGGCGTTTTGGCCGTTCATTAGAATGGCTGCTTGGTCATATGCTCTGGCTGCTGCCTCTGCTGTCTCAAATGTGCCTAACCATACCCTTCTCTTCCTGTATATGCATGATCATATATAACCATTCCACACAAAAACAAAGAAGAAAAAGAAAACCCACATTACATGAGGATAGAGAAATATATAAGAAGAGTAATAACTAGGGGAGAGGGAGTGAAATTACAGTAAAGGGTGGCGAATTTCTGACACCCAAGAGCCCCACTGGCGCTGCCTGACGCCTCTGAACTTCCTTGATTGTACCATGATTGTGTAGAGAGAGAGAGAGAGAGAGAGAGAGAGAGAGAGAGAGAGAGAGAGAGTTGCAGAAGTACGAGGGAAAGTGGAATGGAATGGAGGGGGTGAAAGAGAGGGGGGGATAATGAAGAGAGAGTAAGAGTGTATAGAGAAGTGGGAGAAATTGGGGAGAAAGTGTAGGGAAGATTTAAATGAGTTGTCGGTGGGAAAAGAAGTACTTTGGATGTAATAAAAGCTTCACCTGCCTCAACTATGAAAGATCCACACCTTTCTTAACAACCCAAATTTAATGTTTTAATCTTCCCTCTTCACCTTCTTCCTTAGGATTTGGATCCCTCTTATTGTCTACAAGAAGGATTACGTTTAATTCATTTTCAAATCATAAACGATTCAGATCATTTCAAAATATAAAATTTTATACCTTTTTTTGTATTTTCTTTCTTAAATCGAGTTTAATGACTCATATATATCAGTCTACTGTTACAAGAAATAGGATGAGTCCTTCTCTAACACTCCCCACTGAAGTGAAATGAAATATAAAAAATTGTACTTTCTGCTCTCTTATTTTGGGTTTCTGCTTTCTGCAGGAGGTAGGAGGTTGGTATTGAATCAAATCATGCATGTATTGCATGAGAAAGGAAATATGTATTATTATATTATTGTTCACATTTCTTTCATAAACATGTAGGTATTATATACTAACCTACAGCATTTTTCTTCACCATCCATATCGATATTTATTACTAATTAATAGCAATATGTGTCTGAAAATATTTGTTGTCTTCATCAAAGGAATCTATTGGTTTATTTGTTGGTGTAACTTTTGTACTGATGAAAATTCAAACCATGACAACTTTGTAATATAAATCCCCATCATATGTGCACAGGTACTTACCTACGTACGAACTAACTACTAACCCTTTCTTTTCTTTTTTCTTTCTAACATCATTTTCAGTTTCTTTATACTCATGGCTCTATAGCTGTCAAATACTAATATAAGTGATATGTATTCCACCATGTTTATAAGCACATATGTTCATATATGGCAGGGCTTTTTGTCTCTATGTGATCATCTGAATTTCGATTTTACAGTAAATTTCTTATTTTCCTATGATAAAAATAATAGTATTGTGATGTGTATTCGTCACTTTTCTATTTTTAAAACTAAAAACTATTTTCAGCACCAGGAAATTATGTGTTGGCAAAGATAATTTTCATAACACTTTTCTGGAGAAGAGTTTTTTAAAACAATATCTTACTCATTACTACAAAAATCACTTTTAATGACGGTCAAAAACCATTATTAGAACTTTTTAACGATGATTTTGTTGCCGTCATATCATATTTATGAATTTTCAAAAACAAAAATGATTTTTTACCTTATATGATGGGAAACCCATCATAAAAGGCATGGGTATGTATGATATAGGCATGTGTACAATATAGTATAAAATACATGTAATAAATGTATAGATCAGGTATGGCGGTAAGAATTTTTTTCTGCAAATTTGCGTTATCAATTTTATCATGACGACACATATATATTTATATATGATTTATATTGTTAAGTCATAAATGTGTATGGTATCGTATCATAATATATACACATTTTTTGTGTCTAAAAAACAAAGAAGGGGATGAAAGTCGTAGGTGATAAATAATGATGGCAAATGGTAATAATAATCAGTGAATTATATAACAATAATGCAATGTCAAAATCAATTTAATGTAAATAATGAAATGGTTTTCCAAAGTATTAGAAGCATCCCCACACACAAACTACTAAAGTTTAAAATAAAGACAAGGGGTAGGTTAGAAGTTGACTCTAAAGGTCATTCTATACTCATCTATACACCATAATATTATGAAAGGACCATAGCCATAGGTCTCTTGCTCACTTTCTCAACTAACTTTTGGACCTTCTTTTTGTAGCTGCCTTGATTATTTTAGGTGGTTGTATGATGTACCCCTTTTAATTTATACGCATCTGTTCTCTCTCTATCTTTTTTTAGTGTTCAAAATATCTTTACTCTTATTAATGGGTTAATTGGATTAATATATCATTTCTATTTTAGGTTAAGAAAAATGTAACATCTTTAAAAAAATTAGAAATTTATACGCATGGCTCACTAAGCCTAATAAAAAAACCTAAGCAAACTCTCTCTTTCATAATCATTTATTTCACTTCTTTTCTCAATGACATATCAAATCAAGGAATGTGATAAATATTAACTTTATTATTTTTGCTTTCCTTTCCCGCTTCTTCAATCTTCTTCATCTCCCGCTTCTTCAATCTTCTTCGTCTCCCGCTTCTTCAATCTTCTTCATCTCCCGCTTCTCCTTCTTCTCCTCTCCAGCTTCTCCTTCTTCTCCTTCTTCAGCTTCTCCTTCTTCTCCTTCTTCTGCTTCTCCTTCTTCAGCTTCTCCTTCTTCTCCTTCTTCTGCTTCTCCTTCTTCTCCTTCTTCTCCTTCTCCTTCTTCTCCTTCTACTCCTTCTACTTCTTCTCCTTCTACTCCTTCTCCTTCTTCTCCTTCTCCTTCTTCCCCTTCTCCTGCTTCTCCTTCTCCTGCTTCTCCTTCTTCTCCTTCTCCTGCTTCGCCTTCTTCTCCTTCTCCTGCTTCTCCTTCTCCTTCTTCTCCTTCTTCTCCTTCTCCTTCTTCTCCTTCTTCTCCTTCTCCTGCTTCTCCTTCTTCTACTTCTCCTGCTTCTCCTTCTTCTCCTTCTTTTGCTTCTCATTCTCCTGCTTCTCCTTCTTCTCCTTCTCTTGCTTCTCCTTCTTCTCCTTCTCCTGCTTCTCCTTCTTCTCCTTCTTCTCCTTCTCCTTCTTCTTCTTCTTCTTCTTTTGTATACTACTTCAAGACCCTGCATTCACCTTCTTTATCAAGAACTTACTCATTCTTCTTAAGACTGACCCATTTTTTTACTCTTTAGACCCAACCCATTCTTTTCCTTCTTCAGACCCGACCCATTCTTCATCGAGACCCGACCCATTCTTCTTCAGAGTTGTGCCTATCCCTCTTCACACGCGTGATGAATCACAACTGGGCACATAAGCTTGCTTGTTCTTACTACAGTTTGTTTTTGAAATTTATCAATCCATTTTGTTTGTATATTAAACCTATTTAACAATCCAATGTAAATTGCATATATTCTATGACTACTTCAAGGGCTCAAGTAGTTATTTTTACTACTTGAACCCTTCAAGTAGTTTTTCTCTCTTGAAGTTTGTTGTCCAGTCACTACTTGGAAGGGTTCAAATAGTAATTTTATACTACTTGGCCATTTCAAGTAATTTTTTTCTCTTAAAGTCTATTGACCAGTAAGCAAATCATATATGAGGGCTCAAGTAGTAAATTTTTACTATTTGAACCCTTCAAATAGTGTTTTCCTCTTGAAATGTATTGTCCAGTAAACTCGTCACTACTTGAACCCTTCAAGTAGTAATTTTTTACTATTTAAACTCTTCAAGTAATTTTTTTTCCTTATGAAGTTTATTGTTCAGTAAACTCGTCGCTACTTGAAGGGTTCGAGTAGTAATTTTTTACCACTGGAACCCTTCAAGTAGTTTTTTTCTCCTAGAGTCTATTGTCTAGTAAGAAAATCACTGTTTGATGGGCTCAGGTAATAATTTTTTATTACTTGAACCCTTCAAGTGATTTTTTCCTCCTAAAGACTATTGTCCAGTAAGAAAATCGTTACTTGAAGGGTTCAAGTAGTAATTTTATACTACTTAAACCCTTCAAGTAGTTTTTTTCTCTTGAAGTCTGTTGTCTAAGGAGAAGGGTGTTGAAACCTTATAACCAGTGTAGAATCAGTATATTCAGACGAGAAACCATATTGATATGGGGTCTAAGGTGGTCGATCTTTATTAATTATACTGATTGAGTTTTTAGCTATTATGTTTGTTGTTGTGAACCATCATAAGATTGATTGTTGCAATTTTGGGATTGTAAAAATATAAAATAACTTGTCCTTTTGTTAGAAATAAGAATTGTTGTTTGATTTTGTTATACAATTGTCTCATCTCATCTGATTATACCGATTCTACACAGGTTAAAAGGGTTCCAACACCATTCTCCTGAACACCAAGTGATGAGCTTACTAGATAACAACAAACTTAAAGAGAAAAAAATACTTGAAGGATTTAAGTAGTGATCTGCTTGCTGAAAAATAGGCTTTGGGAGAAAAAATATTACTACTTGAACCCTTCAAGTAGTGATGAGTTTACTAGACAATAAACTTCAGTAGGAAAAAAAATTACTTGAAGGATTCAAGTAGTATAAAATTACTATTTGATGTAGCGGAAGCCTCAATAAAATCCTAACAATACCAAAAAAATTTGAATCACGCACGATTCCAAGTAATCGATCTTCCAAAACCTGTTGAATCCTAAGATTATCAGGATTTAGGTAACAATTTTGTTGATTCCCAAGAAAACCAAAAATGGGAAATAAAAAGAGAATGATTTCTCATTAAAATATCAAACATGTCTAAAAAACCAAATAAGATGAATTTATACCTCTTTAAAATAAACCCTAAAAAAAATAGAAATTATGAAAAAACCTAAAATTACGACCGAAACAACTTCTAGGCCTCCAAAAGGGTTTAAAACAGTGTTTTTGGACCTGAAACTAGGCTCAAATAGTAAACCCAATCGCACATGTAGATCTCAAAATAAGTTTCGATTTGCTATTTTACGGGCCACGTGATTCCACCCGAGTTAAAAGTTATGTCATCCGAAAGTTGACTTGCGCGTGTCACGGTCCATTTGTTCTAGAAATTTTAAATTTCCACCGTCCGCATCACTACTTGAACCATTTAAGTAGTGACGAGCTTTCTGGACAACATACTTCAAGAGGAAAGAACTACTTGAAGGGTTCAAGTAGTAAAAAATGATTACTTGAGTCCTTCAAGTAGTCACATGTTCATTAAAAAATTGACTCCAAGAATCAAACTAACTACTTGAAGGGTTCAAGTAGTAAAAAATGACTACTTGAACCATTCAAGTAGTCATTTTGATTCATGCAGTCTGTTATCCAGTGAGCGCGTGCCTACTTGAACCCTCCAAGTACTAAAAAAATTACTACTTGAACCCCTCAAGTAGTCATTTGTTATTACTTAAATTATTCAAGTAGTTACTTGCTCTCCAGATAAATCACTGTTGGAGACAAAAATGACTATTTTGAAGGGTTCAAGTAGTCTTTTTGTTTCATGGAGTGATTTATTCAGAGAGCGTGTGACTATTTTAAAGGTTCGAGTACTCAAAAAACATTACTTGAACTCTTCAAGTAGTCAAATTGTTTGTTGTCGTCGATTTATACAAAGAGCATGTAACTACTTGAAGGGTTCAGGTAGTCAAAAAATACTTGAAGGGTTCAAGGTAGTCAAAAAATATTACTCGAACCCTTCAAGTAGTTATTTTTGTCTCATGTTAGTGAGTAATCTAGACACAGAAATTGGCACCATCCACAAGTAATCAATCTTAAACGCCTAGTCCGTTTATAATTAATTGAATTTCAATCAACAAACTTATAATCTAAATAAATGTATAAGAATTTAGAAATCCAAACAACAAAAAAGGCATGTCTCCTTCATGAGCTGAAGTGAGCTGAATTACCATTATTGTGAGAGCCAATATAGACAAAATAAAATCCCAAATCTTGATTTTCTTTCCATTCTGAAGCTTTCTTGAGAACCAAAGAGCGAAAAAAGCGAGAAATGGAGAAAGAAACTAAAATTAAAACCTTCGAAAGAGTCAATTTGAGAAAGTTATATGTTGTCTTGCTTGCAATCTGTTCAGAAACAAAATCAAACAAAGATAAAATGGGGTACTTGAAAGCATGGAGGAAACGAACTAGAAAGCATAGAGGAAAAGATGGGGAAAGAAGAAGAGTGAGGGAGTGAGTATTGATTTGATCTTTGCATGGGGAAAAGGGAAATAAATGATGAGGAAATAGAGAGTTAAATTTATTTTTTTTATATTAATTGTGGTGGGATAGGAGTGTAAAATTCTTGATTTTGAGAAATGATATAAAATTCCTTAGAAAATGTGGCAAAAGTATATTATTCCAAATAACCCCTTATTAATCTCCGTCATCTCAATTCTTGTTCATATATAGAAAGCACACAGTGGCTTTAATTAAATAGTTTTCACTGACGAAAATATTATTTGTTCACAATATTATAGTTTAATTTGTTCATAACATCACCAGAAAATGTAGCATATTTGTTTTAGCATAAACTCGAAAAGCATTGAATTTTTTTTAGTACTATAAAACTTCCCAACTTTACTCGTTTAACCAAAAAAGGAAAAAAAAATCTCACCATCGTACCATAATGGGCATGTCATCAGGGAGGAATGGGCTCTCATTGAGCCCTAGCCCAAATAATCCCAAGGTAAATTATATTAGATGATCATCTTTAGTATAGTAATTACACCAAATATGTAAGTTTTGAAAGATGGTTTAAGAGATGACAGATTTTTCAAAACTTTAAGTAAATAGCAGTTTTATGATGTCACGTCATCAACCAGTAAATAGCAGTTTCAGCTTCATTTAAAGAAAAATCCACATCATTTTGTTTTCATTCATTCTCCACTAACGATAGATAATCACAGTTCTTTACGTTTTCAAGTCTTTTAAAAAAATATGAGTAATTCAGTGTTTTTATTTATTCATATTCTATAGACATCTCAAGTTTCACGATCCAATTATTGTTCGTTTGATTCGATGATATATGTTTTCAAATCATATATTCTTGTTTGGAGTAAATCATTATATATATTTTCAATAGTTAGTTTATTGTATAAAACAATAAATATATTGGTTGATCAATAAATATCAATAGTTTATTTGGAATTTATTAAAATAATACAGGCAATATCCTATTCTTAATGTAAATCAACCATTTACAGATATCAAAATGTAGTTTTGATCTCATACAGTATATCATATATTGAAATGTTACTATATTTATTGGAGATGATAAAAGAGATAGGTTGCAACGTTGTTATATTGGCTGAGATTTGTGATGGTGTCAATGGAGTTTCTCTATGTTATATAAAATTAATAGCATTAATGGGGCCTCTCTATGTTCTGTAGATGGAGGTTTCAGGAGTTGAATAGGTTTTCTTCAATTTTTGTTTTGTTTTGTTGTTGGATGGTTGATTGACAATTGATAGCCAGGAGTTATTATTTACCATTATTAATTAGTAGTTTCCAAAACCATAGTTAGATTTTTTTACTTTCCAAATTTCCAGTGAATTATGATTGGTGGATTTCAAAATTGATATATTTTATTAATTAGGGAAGTTAGTAGTGACTTTGTTTTTTAAGGTTATTGAGGGTGGGATTTGGTGTTTTTAAAATTTTCGGTAGATATGCTAATTACGATTATGAAAAATGTAAGTTTAAAAGTCAAGCATTAATTTCTGTCAAAATTGTAGATCCGTATATCACTTATTTACTTATAATATATTATGATAACCGTACAAAATAAGCATTATTTATCAATTTATTAGAATTTTTTGAATTTAGATTATCGATCAAATTATCACTGATTTATTGTTGATTTAATTTGATTTATTTTTAAGATTTTTTATTCAAGATTTAATTAAATGAGGAAGTTAATAGAGTAGCAATGTACAAGGATATTTAAGATATTGTTAATTACAGTTTTCAAGGGGTTAAATAAAGTTTCCTAATTTCTATGGTATATCATTTAAGTATATCAGATTTACCTGAAAAAATTGGTAGTATATATAGATGAATGGCATATTGGTATAAAATTATTGATTATTTAGGAAACATACTATTTACCTAGATGTAACGAAAACCTGCTATTTTTTAAAACACCCCCATAATATTGTCTATTATGCAAAATTTCCTTTTATATGTGTGTGTGTGTGTGTTAAATTTAGGAAGTTTAAGTTAGATATGAACTTTCTATTTTACAATTTCACTTATTTTCTAACCACCAAGATTAACTTCCCATCATTTTTTATTATGTTTGTTGATGGCATTTTCTTAAATTATACTCAAACTTGTCAACTTGCTTCAAAAACTTTGTCCAATCTACAATAATTATGTAAAAATCATTGAAAATTCTTATATGTTTTTTGTTTAGTATACAAATTATTTTTCACAATTTGAAATAGATAAACAATTCTTTACTTATCGTTAAAAATTATTTACTTAGCAAGGGTCGTTTCAATTTAATTTTTTATGCTCATCTATAATGATGATTGACTGTAAAACTGAAGATGATGTCTATCTTTTGGCCAATGTCCATTAAAGATAGGATAATGATGAAAAATATGATACATTAGAATGTAGCATAACAATAAGTAAAGAATTTATTAACAATAAGTAATTTATGTGTTCATCTATTGATGAGGGATGCAATTGAACGAGCAAGGAGCGTGGGGATCTCCCATTCCATTTTTGTTTTGATCATTGTGTTTGTATCAGTTGTATAACAAATAAAATGAATAAGCTTCCTTTTCCAGCCTCTAGTTCTGTCTCTTCTTTTCCTTTAAAATTAATACACATTGATGTGTATGGACCTTCCCATATTCGTTCCATGCTTGGTCATAGACTCTATGTAACTTTTATTGATGATTTTACAATGTATACATGGTTCTTTCATATTGCTTTCAAGCTTGATGTATTCTCTATTTTCAAATGATTCAAACCTCTAGTTGAGAACATGTTCTCGACCAAGATTAAGACCTTAAGGTCTAATGGAGGTGGAAAGTTTGATAGTCTCTCTTTTCAATCATTTCTGCATGAACATGGGATTGTTCATCATAAATCATGCCCCTATGCCTCTTTGCAAAATGGTGTTACTGAAAGGAAGCATATGCATTGGTTGAGAATGGACTTATTCTTTTACACCATCCTTCTCTTTCTATTGTTTTTTGGAACTATGTCTTTCCAACAACTGTTTGTTTTATAAATCGTATGCCTACTTCAACCCTGCATAATGATTCTCCCTTTGAACGATAGTTTGGCAAATTGACAGATTATAGCCAGTTAAAGGTATTTAGTTGCTCTTGTTATCCTAGTCTAAAGCCCTATATGTATAACAAATTTACTTATAAGTTTATTCAATGTGTATTTTTGGGTTATGCCTTAGATCAAAAAGGATATTTATGCTATGATTTTGTCAACTAGAAAACTTATACATCTAGGTAGGTGTTCTTTGATGAATCTTCTTTTCCTTTTACTGCTAAATCTGTTTCTGTGATTGATACTTCACAACAACGCTCTACTTTAGATGATACTGCACAAAGGTACATTTCTCCTCTCTTCTTCTTACCTCATTCTGTGTTTAATCCTGCTTCTCATAATAATTTTGCTACTTTTATTGCCAATGATCATGGTCATAAAAGGATTGCTATTGATTCTTCTTCCTCTTTACAACTTGTGTTGCTTCTAATTTAAATGTTTTACCTAGACTATCTGATGCTGCTTCACCTGGTTTAAACTATAATTAGCTGCTGATAGCCATACTGAAGGTCATGATGATGATGATCCTATCATAGACAATACTTTGACTACTGATCCTGGTGTTATTATGGCACATGATACTGTTAATGCCAGTTCTTTCCTTGATATTTCTTTATCTCTCAATTGATCTTCCTCTCATGTATGTTCCATATTCTAGACCTGTTAACCACACCCACACAGTAGTAGTCAGTCTTGTCATTCCATGCAAGCTATGTCTAAGTCAGGCATTTCTAAAAATAAAGCATTTAATGCATCTCACACTATTGACACACAAAATCCTATTTAACCGACATGATTGCTGCTAAAAGTCCTCAGTGGACTCAATCAATGAACACTGACTACAATGCATTGTTGTCTCAAAATACTTGATATTTTGTTCCTCTTCCCCTAATAAGAATCATGTTGATTGTAAGTGGGTGTACAAGCTTAAGTACAACCCAGATGGAACAATAGCTAGACATAAAGCCAAATTAATGGCTAAGGGTTATCATCAATAGGTAAGACTGGATTATGGTGAAACTTTCAGTCCTGTCATTAAGAAACCAACAATTCTTATCTTACTTTATCTAGCTACTAAATTTGGCCGGTCATTTAAACAATAAGATGTCCAAAATGTTTTTTTACATGGTTCATTATCTGAGGAAGTGTATATGACATAGACACATGGTTTCATTGATAAGACTTATTCTAATTATGTTTGTAAGTGTAGATACCGTATTTTATTCGGCCTAATACATGAAATATACATGCTTTATATTTTGGCTCTTTTAATAATCCAAGACTATATGTATAATTTGAAAACTAATCCAATACTAAAATAAGAAAAGTGGTCCAAAGACTAAAAAGTAAAAATTGAAAAAAGAGGACTAAAAAATAAAAATTGAAAAAAGACTAAAAGTAAAAAAAGGGCAAACCCTAATTTTACCTATAAATAGGAATGAAGTCTTCACTTAAGGGGAAATCTTTTGGGGAGTAAAAAAAAGGGGGGGAAGTCATTTTTTAGAGTGAGAAAGAGAGGGGTTGGAAAGAGAGGTGATTTTAGAGAGAGGAAGAGGTTCTACACTTCTATTATCTTCATCTTCTTCCATCTTTTCTTCTCAATGTAGCTTAATTGTTTGGTACATTTGTTCATAATATATTTTGTTCATCTCTCTTCTTCATATGAATGTAGTTGATAT